>CM056822.1:7843077-7848077 GCA_029853015.1 Chelidonichthys spinosus | reverse complement strand
TAAATATCTTTGCTGGCAGAACTGGCAAGAAGTCAAGAGTTTCTGTCAACAAGACTTTATTAGAAACTACCAATGACTAATACCTGGAAAGTGATATTGTGACAGAAAATCAGTTTTCCCCCTGCAGTCTCCGCTGGAAACCGACCCCACCCAAAGCACACAACTGTGCTGTTAAGTAGTTATTTCCCCCCGATGAATGAATTCACTGCAGTCCAAATCCATCATAATAACTCTGAGCCTCCGGCTGTTGACTTGACAATCGTATACTTGTACAGTATAACTACGGAGAGCCTTCTTTACAATCCCATAATGCAGGGGCTTTGAGGCGGACGTCCCGGTTGACAAATAATAGCGTGGATTTGTGAGATTCCTTGTAAGAAACAAGAAAGAAACAAGAGCACAAACAACGGCTGGCGTGCCTGTTTGGGGTGGAGCTGCACTGGCAGTGACATTAAAGAAGTAAAAGAAGATGAAGATGTTCATTTTTGGCACAAATCCCCAACCAGCCTGGGTGTGTTCAGTCGAATTATGTGAGGCATAACAGAGCTTTTAGCCGCCGCCGCCGCCGCCAGACAAACGTCTTTTGTACCTCTGGGTACACACACCTGGAGGATGAGCCCCAGGAGCTCTGGTCACAGGAAATCTGCTTTCTTGACCACAATTATGTTTCAGTTCAACCTCATAAAGCGATCTAAAACCACCGGGCCACATCCAGTTTGATAACGTCCTCTGCATGTTGAACTTTGAACTGTTTGCTATTATTATTATATATTATTGATTGACTACTGGCATTTTAGTGCTCTCGTTCACACTCAAAACACTGAGCACAGTAAGCTACGCTATAGACACTGACCTTCAGGGTTCAAGGACCGGAGGGAACCAACCCTTAATGGATCGGACCCACTCGACCTCCCGAACCACAGCCAATTCCAGTCAATTAACTCGTCGATTGATTGATTGTTTTGAATCATCAAATTCTCATGGTCCAGCCCTAAAATGGGCATATTAGTAGTGTTTTTGCTTGTTTATGATTGTGACCTGAATATATCTTTGAGTTTTGAACCCCTTGGACTTTAGGACATATCGTGTTTCTTTTTTATATTTATAGATTTAATCAAGACAGTTGCAGCCTAAATAAAAGCAAGCTTAATAGGCAATGTAAGTCTGGTAAATGATGAATTAACACTGATAAAATGTTAATTTATTGACACTTGCCCCGGCTATGACTCAGGCTTTCTAAAATATAAATGTATTCAAATATAGCCTACATTAATATATCTCCACTGGGTTAAAATAGAAGCTTTTATTTACCTGTTGCCATGGTGAATCCTGGTATAAGAGCTCTATTGATGATGGCTTTTTTTTATTTCCTACTCTCAAACTTAACTCTAATCAGCTTCACTAACTTGTTTTGGACTGATATCCATAATTGGATATAATTGGAAATAACTCACATTCCATCTTTTACTGATGTTGATGTCATTTATTTTATGGACATCTAGGATACTATATCAGTCACTGGTAATATTGTGATTATTTTGGGCAAATATCATATTCATACTTGTAAGTGGAATGGCACTCCATCTTTTTTGCCAAATACTTAATTAAATGAAATGAAATTAGCAGTAAGGCTAAAAACTGTTCGGATACTTTTCTCAATCCTTTTTTTAACATCTCTTATCTTGTCTTGTGTGCTTCTCATCTGATGACATGTATTTTTGTTCTCCCTTTTTTTTTAGTAGTATACATAATTATCTTTGATGCTTCATCTCCACCTTTTTTTTTTTTAATACATTTTTGTCTACTTTATTCCTTGTCTTAATTTTGTACATTCTATTAACTAAAGGGAAAAAACTAGACATTTCCTGATTGGAATAAAAAATCTGATGAGCCGTTCTGGAACAGAAAACTGAGTTTCCCATCTCAGGGTTCGTCAACTCAGAGTTCAGAGTTAGTTAAACCTGCTTGCTGAAATAGGGCCCTGGTCTACCTTAAGGTCAAGTATACAAGAACACAGAGGTATATTATACTTGCACACCATCTTTCTATCTGGCACATGTAAGTCATAATTACTGCTCAGTGATGCGTGTGTGTTTTTTTCAAGGTGCCTCACGAAATAACATTTCCTCCGAAATAAGCTTTTGAAATACAGCGGTTATTAAGTCAGGATGCTGTGCCAGCACATCCAGGCCATTTAGAAAAGGTGCAACATCTATTCAAACGGAGCAGGTCTGAACACAAATGTAAATGATAAAAGTGTGAATAAGGATTAGGTGTGACCATTATGTACTTAGCAGTGAGATTTACTCGACCTATCAAATGCTACGCCTCCTGCTTTGCCTCGGGGTCTGCAAATGCAGCAAGGAGTAGCGGTGCTTTTCCGAAAAAACAATCCACCACCCCGACCGTACAGCACACCTTCCCGACGCGGCCGGTGCTTACGAAAGACAGGTGCATTCCTGCACTTTTAAATATGGCAACGCGCCACTGCTCTCAGCTGTATCGATACCCATGAATAATCAATCGCAGCAGCACAGCAGCAGCTCCAGGAAAGCTCAGAGGGAACAAAGGCACCGTGAAGCTGAGACGGAAACGCACTCACTTCGTGGTAGCAACCAGATTTTCCAGTTAGATCAAACCAGGTTTCTGGGGGGGTTTCCTGGCTTTTTTGTTTGTAGATAATGATCTATAGTCCATGGACAACTGAGTTCCTTAAAGTGATGGTTCGGAGTGAAATGAAGTTAGGTAACATTCCATGCATTATTAGTGGGGTAATTTACGAGATAGTGTACCATTCGTGCCAGTACTTAGCCATTTGGCTGATAGCCCTATCTTGACCAA
Organism: Chelidonichthys spinosus; assembly: GCA_029853015.1. Lineage (NCBI taxonomy): Eukaryota > Metazoa > Chordata > Actinopteri > Perciformes > Triglidae > Chelidonichthys > Chelidonichthys spinosus. The sequence goes on along the minus strand of CM056822.1, from coordinate 7,845,236 downwards.
TGTTGACCATCACTAAAAATGCTTCTGAGGGGGTATTTGGCTGGATGTCATGGTGGAAATGACCTAGGGTGCATTTCACCCCGAACCACCACTTTCAATGATAAGGCTGGCATTCTTCTATATTTTTCTTATTGTTGACCAATCCCATGAAAACAAAAACCCAAAAATGTGTTCGTCTGTCTCCCTTGTGCCCAGGCCCACTGCTTCCTATGAAGATCCTTCAGTATTAGTAGTGTTAACATGTCGCAAATGTATAGATTTAGATTAAAATCCTCTGCAATTTACTAAAGTGAAGGGGTGGTCTGGTTTTTTAGCAACTGTTACTCAAAAAGAGGTCATGGGTGCATTCCTCGGGGACTATTTTCAGCTGCGGATTAGCACACATTTGGTGCTCTAGTTGTTAATCTTTTTGGCTTGCCAACCTTTATCACACAACACCCATGACCTCTCATCACAAATTCAGATGAAATGCTCCACAATTAAAAAAGATTATAAGAGAGGCAGAAATAATTTAAAATTTTTTGCAGAAATATGCTTCCGTTCTTTTCTCCTCAGTTATTAATCATCTCACGACCCCTCTGGATTTATTTTTCCAAGACTTTGGAGCAACCTGACACCCATGTTGGTAGCCACTGCTCTTTCCAGCAGCCAGACAGCGTATGTGGGATTCACTCAAAATAAACTACAGTGCCCATGGTCAACGTAATAAAGAAACCTGATGTGTTCCTGGGCAACAATGGAGATCTATGACACAGAGGAATAAGCTATATTCTTAAACGTTTCCACTGGCAACAACCCAGCGTTTTAATGATGATGATATCTATAAAATAAATGCTTTGTCCAAGCAATAAAGATTAAGTAATAATGGAGTCTGCAAATAAATTCAAAGGCATGTTGGGAGCTTTTTGTAAGCAAAGCCCACCAGACAGGAAGAGGGAGTAAAAGTGAAACAATATAGACTCTCATGTGGAGCTCAATGGTCTTAGTGAACCGAGTTCTCTCTCTGTATCTCAGCAGCAGGGAGTCTTCCACCTCGAGAGGCCCGGCTCAGTGCAGCGGTTGCGTGCCAGGATATGGCGCAGAGCCGGTTGGAGGCTGGAGCCTCTGTGCTAGACGACGGCTTAGAGAAAAGCTCTCTCCTGAATAGACGGCCTGGATTACGCACGGGGCAGGTCAGCACCAGTCAGAAAAGAGCTCATCAGTGTGGGGAAATATGATATTGGAAGCACAATGCAGCCGTCAGATTTTGGAAGCACACTCCACCTCGCCCTGTAATTAGTCAGTTCATTAGCACGAACAACCCCTGAATCCTACGCTCGAAAGAGACGCAGCTCTCCCTTTCACTTGTCTTTAATCGCGGGAAGAAAAGATCAAAGCCTCGGAAAAAGCATCTTCGGCTGAATTCTCATAGCATTGATCCACTAAATTCACCTGGACGTGAATTATTCATGCAGCAAGAACTGGAGGCCCAGAGGCTTTTCTCTACACGTCCCGTATCGCCCCCATTGTCATCCAGCAGGACAGCTGTTCTCCGTTCACTGACGGAATAAACAGCCAATTAGGAGAGGCCGGAGCACTGATCTCTGGTTCAAGTCCCAGCTGGGGGAGAGCTCACAGCCGATGTGCCCTTTAGCACTACAGTATTTCTAAAACACTGCATTGCACCTAGAATATTGTATTATAATGTAGACCATCGTCGTCTCTGCATCTTTCTGTCTGTGCCGCCATCATCTCAACAGCTGCTTCTATCTCATAGAAATGCATGTAAAGCAGTCAATGGCACACTATGCTCTCAGTTCTTTGGAATACGCAAATAATACCCATATCTTTATACCACACGTGTCTTTTAGACAGTGATATGCATAATAGAGAAAGCAGTCAGCATTATATCTGCAGCATCAGTTTAACATGTAAATACTAAACAAAGGTGAACTTTGCCTTCTTGGCCACATAAAGGTATCTGTCACAGGCAAACACAGTTTGGATTCTCACCTAACACACAGTTTGCTGCCAGCTGTCAAACACGTTTGTCAATGTCAGCCGCTGTTTTTGCAACATTTTTAGCACTATTGCATGCCTGTGGCAATTACTGGCAGAGACTCAGTCACCCCCAAGTGAAACATCTCACAGTGATGCGAAACAGAGGGATAAAAACAGTG
>CM056822.1:7738077-7840577 GCA_029853015.1 Chelidonichthys spinosus | reverse complement strand
TTTGTCGTTCAAAAAAGGTACAAAAATAATAATCAAATATCAGAATATTTGCTGATTGATTTCTGTCCATCATCCAATACTTTCATCTGAACAATTTAACTAAAAACAATATTTTACATCAATATTGATTAACTGCCGTGACTCAATGTAGCCCCACATCAGAATGACTTCTCGGCTTATAAACTGCTCGGCCTACATCTCCAACGGGTCAACCCCTGCCCTTCTAACTGCAGGGTGGTCTCCGATGCACGCTTAATGGGAAATGACTTGAATATTCCTGTTGTTAAAGTGGTCTCAGATCTTATTTTGACTTCCATTCTTATTTTTCTGTTTAGCTTGTTTGAGGGCAGCCATGATGGGGGCCCAGAAAAGAAAAGGGAGGCCCCCAGCACCAGTCCCTCAGGGCCTCGCGCTACTCCCCTGCAAATGATGAATGTCAAATACATCAGGGTGTACCCAGGCTTTAAAGAAATACCATACATTGCCAGCTTTTAAGTATCAACATCAGCTTTTTACTCACTTTTTCCTATACTCGTCCCTCTCCCGCTTGACTTTGGCCAACACGTTATACAGAGCCCTCAGTTCTGGGGTGATGGTGTCTATCTGGACCCCGACTCCGTCCGGATGCGACCACGACACCCCGGGTCCGCGCAGCGTCTCAAAGCGCTCCCCTTGCCTCCGGACGTGGGTGAAACTCCAGATGGTGCCCGGCAACCGCGAGTCGGGTCCGTCCGTCTGCACGGCGACCTCGCGGGCGTAAAGGTGGCGGTACTGCGCCTTCAGCAGGGCTTGCTGCAGCTGGCTCTCCAGCAGCTTGTTTCTCCTCTCGAGTTCGTGGACTTTGGCGAGGAAGCAGCGGAACCGCAGGTTGAGCGTCTTGAGCACGTGGATGTTGGAGCCCAGGTCGTTACGCAGGGCGCTGGTCACCGCGCCCGACCCGGCGGGGACGTTGCAGACCGACCCGGGCGGAGAGTCGGAGTAAAACAGCGAGTTCATGTTGGTAAACAAGTATTCCCAAGTATGGCTCTGTCCGGTTTGAACGCAACAACAAACAGCAGCAGCAACAAAAATAGCTGTTTTTATCTTTGCATATTGCTTCACCCCCCCCCCAGGACGAGTTTGTCCTTACAATGCAGATACTGGGAGTGACTGGGAGGCTGGAGAAGGGGTGACCATCACTGTCCCGGCTGGATGTCTACCCCAGGCTACTGACATGGAGCCCCGCCGCAGGCAAACAATAAACCCAAAGTCCTGTAAGAGGCACCGAGGGCATTATCTTCCGAAGGAGCGAGAGATTTGACGCAGACCGCAATAAGCAGCAGCAGCAGCAGCAGCAGCACTTCCCGTCGCCCTCATCGCTGTCGGTTGCTTCGTCAGTCGCTGCTGATGCTGTGCGGGTTCATATAGCCAGCCGGCGGATGAAGATGGTCCACCTTCTTTCTCTATCATCCCCTCCCTGCTCACCGTGTGGCTCCGTCTGGTGTCTTCGTGTGGTGCGGTGGTGGTGGAGGAGGCAGGACGCAGCAGGAGGACGCGGCAGGACGCAGGAGGAGCGCGAGCCTCTCCGAGGTGTGCGCGCGGATCATGTTGCAAAGTGCTAAACTCGGCACTATCGCCAACATCGGGCCCCTCCCACCTCGCCGAGGGCAGAGCCATAAGCCACGCTAATAGGATAAAGCGGGCCCAGAATAACAACAATGCATTTTTCATTTATTTGTTTGACGCATGTTATTCGTGCAGCATATTAAGTTTTCTTTAAACTTATTATAGGTTTACAGTGGAATACTTTCTCAAACCTTCAGTGTATTCTACTCCTTTATATGACTGTAGGGACATGGTAATGTATTATAGTAGGCTGTATTTTATACATACACAAATAAGTAAATATAGGCTAGTGTTTATATGTACGTCATATACTGTTAGCTTTCTAATCACAAGTTATTGTAAAGTTGTCCTACTTCCTATGTGTACCTGTATTGTTTTCTTTCTCTGTCATGTCATTTGATGCCCCTCATGCCATCCTTTGGCTACTCACAGGGCAAAAGAGGTAAATGTGTTCAGACACCAAATGTACCTAAGTGAGTCTGCAAGTGAAATGCCATATCATAATAATACCGGTGTGCGACCGTTTTCAACTGAATCATTCGGTCCCATATTGAGCTCCATATTAATAGCTATGTCTTGAGCAGAGCCTATCAAAACATTTGCCCAAATAATAAAAAAAATAAAGCTACCACGACTCCTAACTCGTACGTTTATGCAGTAGCAGTGGCGCATTTCCGCATACCAGCAACACAGAGGACATACATATTTAAATACAAAGTTCTTCTTTTTGTCTTTGCAGTCAGGCACCACGAGGGGCAGCTGCGCCAAAACAGAAACATGTGGGGTCCTTTCTCTAGTCTTCACGCGTGCGTCTGTCTGCTGCGCTGCCATCGTGTAGAGACGAGAGGAAACCATGCCGAAGTCAAAGAGGGACAAGAAAAGTGAGTTAAAAGGCCGTTATGTTTACAAACACAGTGCGGTTGAGCATATTATCTGGTTGTTCGTATGTAACAGCTGTCTGCGATGAAAGAAAATACGTTATTTAGCAAGCTAACGTTAGCGTCGTTAGCCGAAACAGCAGTTAACATACGTTGGAGGTGTTGAAAGTGTCCCTACTGGCTGAGTCCACGTATTACTAACTAACTTATTGCTAACTAACTGCTTTTCACACGATCTTCTCCCCAGTTTCGTTAACGAAAACAGCCAAGAAAGGACTGGAGTCAAAACAGAAGTTAATCGAGGAGGTGAGCATCCTGTCAGCTGTGCTATGCTAACTACAGCTAGTTGAAGCTGTTTAATTGACGTGTTTAACTCTAAATAATGAACCTGTCTGTGTTTTTTTTTTTTGTTTTGTTTTTTAGTTTCGAAAATGTGTGGACACCTACAGACATTTGTTCATATTTTCTGTGGCCAATATGAGGAATAACAAACTGAAAGACATCAGGACGGCATGGAAACACAGCAGGTGATCAAGTCTGCCCAGTTTTCTTTGCTTCATATGAATTTTGTCTTGGATAAGAGCTTGACCATCATCTTTCCCACAGATTCTTCTTTGGCAAAAATAAAGTCATGGGTGTTGCCTTGGGTAAAGGAGAAACCGATGAATACAAAGATAATTTGCACAAGGTAGGTGAGATCTTGGGTGATAAGCCAGAAAATATGATAATCTATTGCAATAGATTTTTTTTATTGCCTTTTTGATAATTTGCAGGTCAGCAAGTATCTGCGAGGAGAAGTGGGAGTACTATTCACTAATAAAACAAAGGATGAAGTACAAGAGTAAGTAAGGCGTCACTTGGTGCACTACAATTGCTGTTATTCTCTGAATATTATTATTCATTAGTTAACACACGTGTGTTCTTTATCTGCAGGTATTTTGATCATTTCAAAGAGATGGATTATGCACGGGCAGGCAACCGTGCACGGGTGGACACAACTCTGGACGAGGGACCCCTTGAACAGTTTCCTCACTCAATGGAGCCCCAGCTGAGGCAATTAGGACTTCCCACCGCTCTCAAGAAAGGTAAAATTACAGGATATGACCGGCATAGCGAGGCTAACGTTACCTATGTGTGCTCGGATCAAGTTGGATACAAATCTGACCGGCAGGGATGGGACGATATAGGAATTTATCCCTAATTGAGATTAAAAACACACCAGCAATAAGTCATCATTATTTTCATGATTGGAAATATTGTCAGCAGTTACTTGAAAAAGCTGTTGACCTTACTATTATAGACAAATGAAAACTGAGCCGGATACGAAAAATAAAGTATTGATCCATTGGTTATTCCGGGTCATGTTATTTAAGATAACTTGTTTTTCACTCTTGTCTTTTCTGTGACATAATAACTTCTATAAATATTTGTTCCTTAACAAAATGTTAAGTGATTCCAGTATGTTTTAGGGCCATTATAAGGATATTTTGATGACTATCCTGTGTTCCTAATGTGTTTTCACCAGAACCACTATTCTCTTTGAACTTGTTAAAAGACAGTGGAAAGCATTTCCATGTCTCTTGTACTCTTGTTTATATGGTTGAGACTTAAGTATTTTTCTGGCATATTACAAACTATGGGTGTTGGACACCACACATTGTTTATTTATTTCTTTTTTTCAGTATTTTTTTTAAAGCAGCTGGATAATGTAGTTTTTAGCAGTTGTCACTCAAACAAAAGGAAATGCCGTATTCTTTAAACATGTGTGAGTATAACAGGTGACAGTCTTTCTTCTCTGAATGGTTGCCCCTTTAACAGGAGATGCTTTTTTCCATCATTAAGTTGGATATGACACGTCATGGTAGGAGTGTTTTATCTTTCTGTTATTTAAGGAGTGGTGACACTGCTGAAGGACCATGAAGTGTGCAAGGAGGGAGATGTGCTCACTCCTGAGCAGGCTCGTATTCTGGTGAGTGCTTGATTGTTTGACTGAAGAACATTTTTCCCCGTGATATCCGGTACCGTGTTGCATTTATGTGACGGATGTGTTCAAATTGGCTCCACAGAAACTCTTTGGCATTGAGATGGCAGAGTTCAAGGTGCAGATCAAATGTTTGTGGAACTCAGAAACGGGTGAGTTTGAGAACATTACAGCTGTGGAAGAGTCTATGGAGGACAACGAAGAGGAAGATGACGATGATGCAGAATAAAGTGTCTGCAAAGGAAGAAGCTTGTACACATCTATTTTTGCCAACCTGACTAACTACAGAGGGACAAGGATGTGGAAACCATTTACCCTGAATGCAAGTGTGCCCCCTGGAGTTTGTCATCTGTCACCTTTTTTCACCCCAAAACATGAACTTCTGTCCACCACCTTGAATTTGTTCAGTAAACACGTGACTGGTGTCTAAAGACTTAATGATCTCCCTCATGTAATCATGCTGTTGCCACTTGTTTTGGTCAACATAATGAGGAAAAACTTTTTTATTGTTTGCAAGTATTTTGCCATTCAGCCAAAATAAATGCACATGTTCTTCTCATGGGTTAAACTACCTGTTTTTATGTGTACGAAAAAAACATTGTCAGTTTTTTGTAAATTTTTAATTAAGGCAGACTCAACAAAATGTTTTTCCCCCCAAAAATATCTTGCATTTAAATGTTTACATTTGTACATTTTCAATTAAGTTTTCACATTAATACATAATGGCCAGTAATGTCAAAAATATATTCAAGTGTGATTTCAGGAAAAGGGTCAAAGTAATTAAGGGAAATGGGCTTTAGCAAAGCTATGGTCTGTATCAACTTAAATGAAATTTGATTTGACTCTTAAGGAGAAATTTGACTCCCTAACGGAAGTATTTTGGACACTCGTGGGCTACGAGATTCCAGGCTTCATTGAAGGAGGCAACCACTCGCTCATCTAGAGGACCCTCTTCTGCAGCAGCCAAGTTTTGCTGAAGTTGCTCCATACTTGACATGCCGATGATGACTCCGTCACCAAGATCGCCCTGGAACAGCAGATCATTTAATGCTCACAGAGAATAATGATCAGTTCCATCTACAACAAATTACCTGGCTTTTTCAGATGAAAAACTAGGATTCTGGTTATATAATCTACTAATTTAAATTAAATTCTTGTCCACTGATTATTGGTTCACTATTAACAAAAACAGTTCTTTATCAATCAGTACCATTTGTTTGGACTTGATATTAAGCATTTTGTTAAAATATATCAAATTGTGTAGAGTGAGCTTCCTACAGTGACGATTTGTAATAAAATATTGTTGTATTCTCCCCTTGATGATAAAACAATCTCATGCCACTGCAGTGATCCATGCACAATAGGTACCTTAAGTTGGGAGTGATGGTACATCCAGCGCATCGCAGCAGAGGTGAGGGTGGGTGTCTCTGACTCATAGACAGTCTCCAAGGTCTTCAGAACTAGAGCTATTGCCTCGAAATGACTCTGATTCCAGTATCTGACAGAAAAGAGGACCAGCACAATTACCTTCTGTACTATTAGTTCAGATTGTACATGCAAGCGAGACAGGATAACATGCAACAACGTATAACAAATGAGTTGAAAAATCTCAAAATCAAAAGGCCGTTGCTGACCTGTCTCTGTATGCTGCAGCCCAGTTGTTACCAAAGAATCGTCCAGCAGGCTGTGAACCATCTTTGTCCTGGTAATGGTACTTCCCTGTCAGAAGGCCACCTGCAGAAGGCGAGATTTGATTGCAATCCAATAGTTAATTGTTGAGACATTTCACTCAAACCACAAATGTCACCAACTGTAAGTATAGCCTGTTAGAAGAAACAATTCAAACGGTGCACGAAAGAAGATATGCAACACCTGCTAGAGGATTGTATGCGTAGAATTTCATCCCGTAGTATCTCAAACACGGCAGCAGCTCGGTCTCAACCTGTCTGGTAGTGGCGTTGTACATCCCCTGTGGAGGGTTGTAAGAAGAATAACATGGGATTAAAGTGTGATAGGAAAAAAAGAGATATGTGTTAAAGGCTAGTTTTTAAGTGCCACAATACCTGATACACAGTGGGAACAATCCAGTTGTTGAATCTGCAGATGGTAACCGCTTCGGCCACTTCCCACGATGCGTAGTTTGACAGGCCGAGCTCCTTGAATTTTCCCTGAGGACGATATTTTAACACTGAATCATAATTTAATGGAGCATTAAATATATTTGAAATAACTCATAGAATAATGAGGTATCTGGCACCTCGTTGTGGAGTTCATTGCAGGCCCTGAGTGTATCTTGAATGGGGTTTTGATGGTCAGGAGCGTGGAGGTAAAAAAGGTCCACACTGTCCGTCTTCAACCTCTGGAGGGAGGTTTCCAGCTGAGAGCGCACGCTCTCTGGCTTCAGCGTCTTCCCATCCCAGGGGTTGGCCTTGGTAGCTATGCTTACTGTCGCACAGAAATCATCAATTAAAAAGTATGTTTGCAGCAAACACAGAGCTAAATGCACTGTTTTTCAAAGTAGGGGGGAATGTGACAATATTTTAATATATACATATTTTACTTGTTATTAAATCACTGCCTTATTCTTGGCATTTTCTCTAGGTGCAATATGAAAGACAGCTGTCATTAAATGCTGTAACACGCCCAGTATGGGCAATTAGCCTGCTACTGTCGAGGGGCCAATGAAACAACCATCCCGTCAGTGTCAGCTAAATAAATAATGAGAAAAATAGTTTTACTGTTAACATCACTGTTGGATATTATGACAGAATTGACAAGGGATGTTTATGACAGGAAAGGCTGATTGTTAATTATTAATAACATAAGGAAGAAACTATGTTTTTGATATGTTTGCCATCATCATTTTCACGTAGTTAAAAAAAAAAATTGTAAGGGTGGGCTGTTAAAGATTTCTTTTCCTATCAGAGGCTAATGCTATGTGGGGGTCCTTGGCATGGCAGGGTTTGGGAACCCCTGGGTTAGAGAGAGGAGGTACCCATAATTCCATGCTGCTACCAACGGTTGGCACGAGACGGTGTCGGGTAGAGGGGGGGCTTGGTACCCATACTTCCATCACTGTCTAAAGAGAATTCACCGTCATATACGTCGTCTAATGAGCGGCAGCTTCATGTACCGAGTCGCCACTAATACGGGTCCTTGTGCTGTGTACCTGTTTTGGGGAGATTCATGCCCCCTATGACGGCCTCTGACTTCCCATCCACGTACATGAAGGCTGTGTCCACCTGGTTGTGTCCTCGCTCCAGGAAAGCCTTCACCATCTCCAGGCTCTGCTCGGCGTCGGCTCGGCCACCGAACGCCATAGTTCCCAGTAGGGAAACCGGCCGTTTAGTCTGGGACGACATGTTTCGACGAGACGCAAACCTCGGCGAACGTGAGAGCAGCGCGTCTTCGAGTCGCAGTATCAGCCTGCACGTCGTTAGCCACCGCATGCTACAGCACAGCAGCAGCTAGCATGTGACTTAAAGGGGTAAAGGTCGTCAGAAGTTACAGTTACTCAGCCGGTTTTTAAACGAACCGTGCTAAATGTACCGAAAAACGTTAGCTGTTTTGCTAAGCTGCTCCTTTGCTAGGCTGTAGAGGTCACGGTGCGTTTTCTGTTACGAAATTCCTGTTTTTTTTTTTGTAGACACGCAAGTTAATATTTGTCTCTTCGTTGCATCATAGAGCAGTTGTCGTTCTCGCTAGATGTAATTCTTCCCTTGAACCACAAGGTGTCAGCAAATCGCCATTTTATTTGTTTACAAAACGTGCTCATGACGTTTCTCCTGCATCCAGAAATGTACACTGGATAAACTAATACTGCTGCTAAACATTAATATGTAAGTTGTTCAGTGAATAGTGGCTAAAGACCTCATTAAAAGTGATTAAACAACACATATTTGTTTGGGAGTGTACTTGTTGTAATTATAATGTCAACCTGAATATTCAAGGTATTAAAAATGGATTTTGACTCCAGGAAGATCACGTTTAACTGGATACAAATGCAGGTGCAACCTAAAGAGGTAGTGGTAGCTCTATTTGAAATAGTGATGCAACTAAAGCTCAAGGGATGGTGGATGGTTTCCCAAACAGGCGGAGTGGTCAAAGACCCTGCCCTTGGAGATTTATAATGAGAATTTGCACCAGTAAAGTATAACATCAACTCTCCCAAAATCCTAACACCTTTTCTTAGTATTATTCCAGCATTGTATTTTTTTAGTTAGTATTTGTTAAAATTATGATACGCAATAGTAAACATGCTTTGGTGTATTATATCAGATTCACGTGAAGCTAATTTAGAAACTGGTTTGTCTCTGGGCATAATGAGGCTGCCATGTGTACTTGATGACAACAGTTGAACACAAGGTGCTGACCCATGTTCTTTGTCCCTAATTGGCAACACACATCTCAGATGAGCGTTGATATGTCTGAGAGCATCCAACCTAATTCATACAGCATGCTGTAGAGCTGGGTCTCCTCCGGAGGCTGCACACAGACAGCAGTCACCCGGGACTCTTGAGGGTCACAACTACACATGTGTGCAATGAAAGCTTTGTTTGGAGAGCGGCAGTAGTCGGTCCTGGGCGGCTGACCCTGTGACCGCACCATCAGCTGTTTGGCCTGCAGAGTGACCACTAACTGCAACCACGGTGTTAGACCACTCATTCACTAACTTTAACTACATGTTCCCATGCACGAATTCTGATCAGCATGTGCGCTAATTACTTTTTTTTTAATTTTGTTAATCAAATGCACATATGGATCTATATCGGTCTATATCAGAATATAAATGTGTCGATTTAAGTATTCTGTCGTCCCCACTGTCATCTCTACATCTGTACATACACGTCGTGACGTCTTAAGTATTAAGTTTTGGTCACTGTTTTCGTTTCAGGCCCAACGTGTGCGTGGAGAGGGAGGTGACGTTGGTCGCCCAGAGGCAGCCGTGTGTGCAGGCCTTCACACGCATGGTTAAAGTGTGGAAGCAAGGCTGCGTGGGACAGTCATGGTGCATGGGATACGAGAGGAGGTGAGTAAATACACCTCGTTTTATTGTCTCTTTTCTCTTTGTAGTCCAAACCTCTAGTCATCCTCTTCTCATGCAAACACGCCCATCTTCACATGCAGGGGATGTAGCGCTTTGCTGAGTAAGCTCCGGTTAGAGCAAAGCATAAATTACGTCTTCATGAGTCATAAAACCAAAAGAATTTATCAGAGAGGGGGGGCATATTTCTTCATTCTTCATCGGTCAGCCATTTCACCTGCAAATAGTATCAAACAGGATGAGCTCTATGACCTGTGCCCCTGGAGTTTTTCATCTCTGTCCATTTTTCACCACAAAACTTGAACTTCTGTCCGTCACCTTGAATTTTAGCTTCTGACTGAGTTGTTGTTCCGTAAGCACGTGACTGGTGTCTAAAGACTTAATAATCTCCTACATGTAATTATGCTGTTGCCACTTTCTTTTGTCAACATAATGAGGAAAAAAAGTTTTTTTATTCATTGATTTCAAGTATTTTGCCATTCAGCCAAAATAAATGCACATGTTCTTTCATGGGTTAAACTACCAGTTTTATGTGCATGAAAAAAGCATTTTGTCGATGTGAGTTTTAAATTTTAAAGTTGTACATTTTCAAAGAAGTTCTCTTCATGTTAATACATACTGGTCAGCAAATGATTGATTAATTTAAAAAAAATCAAGAGTGATTTAAGGAAAAGTGTAATTAACTAAGGGAATAAGGCTTTATCAGATCTATAGTCTTTATGATCCATCCATCCATCGTCTACTGCTTATCCTGTATTCAGGGTTGTGGGGGGGCTGGAGGTGATCCCAGCTGACATTGGGCAAAGGCAGAGTACATCCTGTATCTGTGTCATTTGATTTGACTCTTCAGGAGAAATTTGACTCCCTAACGGAAGTATTTTGGACACTCGTGGGCTACGAGATTCCAGGCTTCATTGAAGGAGGCAACCACTCGCTCATCTAGAGGACCCTCTTCTGCAGCAGCCAAGTTTTGCTGAAGTTGCTCCATACTTGACATGCCGATGATGACTCCGTCACCAAGATCGCCCTGGAACAGCAGATCGTTTCATTTAATTTTAATTTAATAACTTAATTGATATGCTTGGCCACTGATTGTTGGTTCACTATTGACAAGTACTAACAGTACTATATCGATCAGTACCGATAAAAAGCTTTTTTTTATTATATAAAATTGTGTAGAGTGAGCTACCTACAGTGAAGAGTTCTAATAATGTATTGTTGTAATCTCCCCTTGATGATAAAAAAAACAACAACAATCTCATGCCACTGCAGTGATCCATGCACAATAGGTACCTTAAGCTGGGAGTGGTGGTACATCCAGCGCATCGCAGCAGAGGTGAGGGTGGGTGTCTCTGACTCGTACACGGTCTCCAAGGTCTTTAGAACTAGAGCTATTGCCTCAAAATGACTCTGATTCCAGTATCTGACAGAAAAGAGGACCAGCACAATTACCTTCTGTACTATTAGTTCAGATTGTACATGCAAGCAATAAAGCATAACATGCAACAACGTATAACAAATGAGTTGAAAAATCTCAAAAGCAAAAGGCCCGTTGCTGACCTGTCTCTGTATGCTGCAGCCCAGCTGTTACCAAGGAATCGTCCTACTGGCAGGGAACCATCTTTGTCCTGGTAATGGTACTTCCCTGTCAGAAGGCCACCTGCAGAAGGCGAGATTTGATTGCAATCCAATCAACAACTCTAAGTATAGCCTGTTAAAGGAAACAATTCAAACGGTCCAGGGAGGAAGATATGCAACACCTGCTAGAGGATTGTATGCGTAGAATTTCATCCCGTAGTATCTCAAACACGGCAACAGCTCGGTCTCAACCTGTCTGGTAGTGGCGTTGTACATCCCCTGTGAAGGGTTGTAAGAAGCAGAACGTGGGATTAAAGTGATTTGGAACCAGATGAATGTAAAAGGCTATTTGTAAGTGCCACAATACCTGATACACAGTGGGAACAATCCAGTTGTTGAATCTGCAGATGGTAACCGCTTCGGCCACTTCCCACGATGCGTAGTTTGACAGGCCGAGCTCCTTGAATTTTCCCTGAGGACGATATTTTAACACAGAATCATAATTTAATGGAACATTGAGTATATTTGAAATAATTCATAGAATAATGAGGTATCTGGCACCTCATTGTGGAGTTCATTGCAGGCCCTGAGTGTATCTTGAATGGGGTTTTGATGGTCAGGAGCGTGGAGGTAAAAAAGATCCACACTGTCCGTCTTCAACCTCTGGAGGGAGGTTTCCAGCTGAGAGCGCACGCTCTCTGGCTTCAGCGTCTTCCCATCCCGGGGGTTGGCCTTGGTAGCTATGCTTACTGTTGATATGATGAATTAAAAAGTAAAATAATGACATCATCTTGTAGGTATTATATCTTCCAGGACAGAAAATTTCGCCCTTAACTCCCTCAACATTTTTCAACGTATTCACTTTGTTCATACACAGAAAGTGAAATGTGTCTGTGGAGCAGTTTAGAAAAGTGGATGTGTTTGCCTGCTCAGATATTTTTCCACTCAGTTAAATGGGACTTATTGCGGTAGTTGGTCAGTCCTGTCAGTTAAATGCTCACCAAGCCAAACGTTTTTATCCAATTGCCTGAAGAGAACCACTGTAACAGTGGTGTAGCTACAAGGTGATGTCATTATTTTTCTGCTGGAGTGAAAATTGTGGAAGGCAAGGTGAGTTAAAGGAGGTTTTCTGAATTTCTTTGAGTTCCCCCCCACTCAGCACTCCACCAAGTGCCCGAAAAGTGACCAATATTTGAACTGCGACTGGGCAAAATAAATGAATGCTGTGACAAAGTTTAGTTCATGTGAGAAAGTCCTAATCTTTGTTAATGTTTCACAGTTTGAATGGAGTTTCTATCTGGAAGTGTGAATGACTAGATAAGCTTTGAAAATGCTAGAAAGAGTGTGAATTTTGATTTTTTTTTTTTTTGGAAGATTCTGTAATTTGCTTGAATGGGAAAAAATGTCAAATATCTCTGAAATTATGAACGATATCAATTAGAAAACAGACGTGGTCAATTGCAAATTGAGATGAATATTCTGTGTTTGAATGGAGTGACAGCTGGGATCGGCTCCGGCCTCTCTGCGACCCTGAATACAGGATAAGCGGTAGAAAATGGATGGATGAATGGAGTGAATACGGTGAGAAATGTTGAGGGAGTAAAGGTCCAAACTTTCTGACGCGGAAGATAAAGTAAGCCAATAAATAAAGAATTTGTTTGCAGAAGAACATATGTTGTGAACGCTTCCTGCATTCACAACATATGTTCACAACATGCCTCCTGCATTCATAACCTTTAAAGACTTAACGGTTGCTGTACCTGTTTTGGGGAGATTCATGCCCCCTATGATGGCCTCTGACTTCCCAACCACATAAGCGAAGGCTGTGTCCAACTGGTTGTATCCTCGCTCCAGGAAAGTCTTCACCATCTCCTGGCTCTGCTCGGCATCGGCTTGGCCACCGAACGCCATAGTTCCCAGTAAGGAAACCGGCCGTTTAGTTTGGGACGTCATGTTTCAGTGAGACGCAAACCTCGGCGAACGTGAGAGCAGATTTTGTGCAAACCTGGACAGAGTTGCAGTATCAGGGTTTGTACAGACTGTACAGACTGTCGCTTGCTTAAAAATGTTGCGAAGAGTTCAACTTTTCAGACACCGACTGATCGGTCAGCCAATCAGATCGCGTTATGCAACTCCCCCATGTGCCAGACACGCCTTCCCCAACAGTCCGTTAACGAACTACTACAGTCTGTACGCGGCCTGAGGGCCACACTACACCTTTCTGTTGACCGTTGACGGATCTCATTGACTTTGCATGGGCTTGCGTCACATTATGCCGAAATGAATTGTGGGTCTGCTGTTTCATTGCTTGCATGAAAAAGTTGAGAAAAGTGCAACTTTTCATGACAGATGGATCCGTCAGCCAATCAGATCGAGATCAGAGCTGGCTGCGTCCGCCGAGGCATCTCCCCCATCCACCAGACATGCCTTCCCTCGGCCGTCAACCTATGTGTGTAGTGTGTACACGTCCTGAGGCCGCATTCAGGCCGCGTACACACTACACCTTTCTGTTGACAGACCGTTGACGGATCTCGTTGACTTTGCATGAGCTTGCATCACGAATTGAATTGTGGGTTCGCTCCGTTGCATTGCTTGCATCGCTTGCGTGAAAAAGTTGAGAAAGGTTCAACTTTTCATCGCCAACGGATCCGTCAGCCAATCACATCGACATCAGAGCTGGCTGCGTCCACAAAGGCTACTCCCCCATGTGTCAGACATGCTTTCCTCATTTGGCAACGGTCCGTCAACGTACGTGCCTGCAACGTATACGCGGCCTCTCACTGTACACGTCCCTTGACGGATCTCATTGACTTTGCATGGGCTTGCTTAAAAATGAATTAATTGTGAGTCCTCTCCGTTACATTGCTTGCTTGAAAAAGTTGAGAAAACCTCAACTTTTCAGATGCCAATGGCTCCGTCAGCCAATCGGATCGTGTAATGCAACTCCCCCATGCGCCAGACACGCCTTCGATTTCATTGACTTTGCAAGGGCTTGCGTCACATGCTGAAATTAATTGTGGGCCCGTTCCGTTGCATTGCTTGCGTGGAAAAGTTGAGAAAAGTTAAACTTTTTAAACCTAAGAACAGACGGATCCGTCAGCCAATCAGATCATGTTATGCAACTCCCCCATGCGCCAGACACGCCTTCCCTGTCTGGCACATGGGCAGGTGCCTTTTTAGACGCAGTCAGCTTTTATCTCGATCTGATTGGCTCACAGATCTGTTGGCGCCTGAAAAGTTGAACTTTTATCAACTTTCTCACACATGCGATGCAACAGAGGGGACCAACAATTTATTGGGGCATAATGGGATGCAAGCCCATGCAAATCAATGAGATCCATCAACGGACGTATACAGTACAGTAATACAGGTCTCGGCTGCACTTCATTTTATTGACCACTAGATGTCCTGCTCCAACACTGTCCTTTGAAGCTTCGAGTAATGAACTTTTGGATCAAGTGTCAAAACTTCAACAAAGTCTCGATAACTCATCACTAGCCACCGCATGCTACAGCACAGCAGCAGCTAGCATGTGACTTAAAGGGGTCAAAGTGCGTTTTCTGTGAATAAATTCCTGTTTTTTTGTAGACATGCAAGTTAATATTTGTCTCTTTGTTGAATCATAGAGCAGTTGTCCTCCTCTGTAGATGTAGCGTGTAATTGTTTACTTTGACCACAGGATGTCAGCAAATCACCATTTTTTCATTAATTTTTTTTTTTTACAAAACGTGCTCATGACGTTTCTCCTGCATCCAGCAATGTAGACTAGAACTAATACTGCTGCTAAACATTAATATGTATAGTGTTTCAGTGAATACTGGCTAAAGACCCCATTAAATGTGCTTTGACACTTGAATAAACCCCTATACAAGGTTTGCTGTCGGATAGCTCAATTAAACAACACATATTTGTTTATGCATGTACTTATTGTAAGCATAATGAAAATTGAAATATTAAAGGTAACTAAAACTAGTTTTAGAATCGGGGGTATGTTTCCATTCATATTGTGGTTTAATAGGGCATATAAACCAAACAAATGAATTAGTTGTTAAAATGATGATATGCAATAGTAAACATGCTTTGATGTATTATATCAGATTCACGTGAAGCTAATTTAGAAACTGGTTTGTCTCTGGGCATAATGAGGCTGCCATGTGTAGTCGGGTATGTGTACTTGATGACAACAGTTGAACACAAGGTGCTGACCCATGTTCTTTGTCCCTAATTGGCAACACACATCTCAGATGAGTGTTGATATGTCAGAGCATCCAACCTAATTCATACAGCATGCTGTGGAGCTGGGTCTCCTCCGGAGGCTGCACACAGACAGCAGTCACCCGGGACTCTTGAGGGTCACGACTACACATGTGTGCAATGAAAGCTTTGTTTGGAGAGCGGCAGTAGTCGGTCCTGGGCGGCTGACCCTGTGACCGCACCATCAGCTGTTTGGCCTGCAGAGTGACCACTAACTGCAACCACGGTGTTAGACCACTCATTCACTAACTTTAATGTCCGCATGCGCGAATTCTGACCAGCACGTGCGCTCATTACATTTTGTTTTATTTCATTTAAATGCGCATGTGTTGAATATCGGCATATAAAAGTGTGTGTGTGTGTGTGTGTGTGTGTGTGCGTGCGTGCGTGTGTGTGTGTGTGTGTGTGTGTGTGTAGAAGCTGTGAATAATAAATGGCAGCCTGTCCATCCTCCCCCCCCTCCAGACTCCTGCCATCATTACCAAGTGAATGGAGAGAGGCAGAGCGCGCTCAGCCTCCACGACTCCTTCGCCCGTCACTCAGTCTCACATCTGCAGGGACGACGCGGAGGTGAGCTGCAGGTTTTTTTCACGCACTGTCGCGCGCACAGAGAGCCAACGAGAAAAAAACACGACGCGCGGGATGGCCGGGTCACTTTTGGGAAAGTACTGATTCATTTCCACGAGTGAGAGCTTTTACGCGCCTTTCCGGCTGAGCGCTCCAATTGTTTTTTTTTTTTTTTTTTGTGGTTAAATATAAGTTTTTTTTATGGTTTAACTGCTGAGTAACACTCATGAATCAGTTGGCGAATACTCCATCTATTTTTTGAAACTCCAATCCAAGAAGAAGAAACATGGATAGAGTCATTTTTTCTTTTTATCTAATATTTATTATAGAAGCGCAAACATTGCATTATGGCATCACCAACAACCTCCAACCCTATATGTGAGTAAGCTTTTGTCCTATGTTTTGTTGCCTTTGTATTATTGTCAGTACACTGATTCTTTAAGGATGACTCTACATCTTTAATAAGATACTTTTACCGCCTCAAATTCTCCTTTTAGTTTAAGTATTTATCACCTGCCCATGCGATTCATGTCTCAACAGATCAGGACAGAAAACTGTTGCTCATGAAGCTTTTTGCTAGAGTTATCCAACAGCACCTGGAGGATCTAATGTGTAGATGCTGGATGGGGTCTTTGCTGTCTTCCTGTAATTTACATGATTACATATTAGCGCAATGTGGAAGGTCTGTTCTGCATTCCTTCCTCTGTCAAAGTTAGTTTGAAAGCCCTTAAAGTGAAGAGCAAGACAATTATTTAAACCCCAAAATAATAAATAAGAAGCTTGAGAAGATTCTCTGTGGTTTCCTGCCTCTAACATTAAGATATTAATGCAATATTCTGAGGTGATCGTGCTATTGTTTATGAGATGAGCAGCTGGACGCTGTCTTAAGATTCCTGCAGATCATCTTCTGCAGAGCTTTCCGGTCTATCCTTGGTGTGTTTCCAAAGGAGTAAATATTTCAAAGATCATGTTGCACCTTTTTTTTTTTCGTGCACTGCAGTAAATGGTGTGAACTACATCGGTGGCAGGTCTGCCCGTTAACCCAGACACACTTTGTGTTAGAAGAACAAAACATCACAGTTAAAAAGGCTTATCGTGTTTTACCTGGGGGCGAAAAATGATGCCTGTCTCCTGTTTCTGCTGACATTCAGTCTCGTACGTACAAGTGAAAACATGCCGTATGTCCAGTGGAAACACATTATACATGTCAGGTGCAAGTTGCCTGGAAAACGGTGGCGTGTTTATGTTGTATTCTTTTATTTTGAAAATATGTAGCGAGGTGTTAACACCATTGCTATGCCGATGACACCCAAATCTATGTAGCACTATCACCAAACGACTATCGCCCCATAGATCTTCTGTGCCAGTGCATTGAGCAAGTCAAAGACTGGATGTTCCAAAACTTCCTACAACTAAATGAGGACAAAACTGAGATAATTGTTTTTGGTGCTAAAAAAGAAAGGTTTAAAGTAATTCAACACCTTCACTCTCTGTCCCTGAAAACCTCAACCAAAGCCAGAAATCTTGGGGTTATTATGGATTCTGATTTACATTTCGACAGTCACGTTAAATCAGTAACAAAATCAGCCTACTATCACCTAAAAAATGTAGCAAGACTTAGAGGGCTCATGTCAGCTCAAGACTTAGAAAAACTTGTACATGCCTTTATTACTAGTAGGCTAGACTACTGTAATGGTCTCCTTGCAGGTCTTCCGAAAAAAACTGTCAGGCAGCTTCAGCTTGTTCAGAACGCTGCTGCTAGAGTTCTTACAAAGACCAAAAAATGTGAGCACATTACACCAATTCTTAAATCCTTACATTGGCTCCCTGTATGTCAGAGGATTGATTTCAAAATCCTCCTGCTCACATATAAATCACTACATGGTCTAGGACCGAAGTATATCACTGATATGCTCCCACTACATAAGCCCTCTAGACCACTAAGATCTTCTGATCTGTTAGTGATTCCCAGAGTAAACAACAATCACGGGAGAGCATCATTTAGTCACTATGCAACAAATGGCTGGAATAAACTTCCTGAAGATGTAAGACTTGCCCCAACTCTGACCACTTTTAAAACTAGACTGAAAACTTTTATGTTCACCATAGCTTTCTGCTAAATCTTTTAATGTCTGCACTGTTTTTAATTATTGCAAATATGTTTTTATTCTATTTTCTTTCTGTAATGCATTTTTAAAATTTTTATTATTTTCTTTTAATTCTTCTATTTTTCTTTTCTTTTTTTCTTCTCACTTTGTTTTATGATGTGAAGCACTTTGAGTCTGCCTTGTGTATGAAATGTGCTATACAAATAAAGTTGCCTTGCCTTGCCTTGCCTTGCCTTAACTGGTTACAGAGTTTCTACATCATGTGTTATTTGTTTCCCGGCAAACCAGCGGCTCAAATCTAAAAGATTTTGCCCGATTATCATTTTGTTGATTCTGTTATGACATTTGGAGTAGAAGATTATAAATTCAACTTTCATGTCAGTGGCCTCTAAAGTTCCAGGTAACACATTTCTGAGGAATACTGAGTTTAGTTTGAACTACTGGTATCTTTAGCAGCTCATCTTTCTGAAAGATGTATGAGGAATTCCCCCAAGTCTTTAAAAAAATACCAAAACCAGACATCATAAGCAGCCGCACGCCTCAGCACAGGTAATTTCCTCACAGGTATTAGATTGTATATTCTTTGAGAAAATGCCTCTGAAGCTCGGTCCATTCCTGCAACATTCATCCCCACTGTCATCTCTACATCTGTACACACGTTGTGACGTCTTAAGTATTAAATATTGGTCACTGTTTTCGTTTCAGGCCCAACGTGTGCGTTGAGAGGGAGGTGACGTTGGTCGCCCAGAGGCAGCCGTGTGTGCAGGCCTTCACACGCATGGTTAAAGTGTGGAAGCAAGGCTGCGTGGGACAGTCATGGTGCATGGGATACGAGAGGAGGCGAGTACATACACCTCATTTTATTGTCTCTTTTCTCTTTGTAGTCCAAACCTCTAGTCATCCTCTTCTCATGCAAACACGCCCATCTTGACATGCAGGGGATGTAGCGCTTTGCTGAGTAAGCTCCGGTTAGAGCAAAGCATAAATTACGTCTTCATGAGTCATAAAACCAAAAGAATTTATCAGAGAGGGGGGCGTGTGCTTCTTCATTTGACTCCACCTCCAAACAGTATCAAACAGGATGAGCTCTTTGACCTCTTCTTTCCTCTCAATCCCCCTTGCTTTTGTTCTATAATTACATCTTTGAACATCCCATACTGTTAAGTGCAAGGTGTAGCCCCACTTCACCTGGATTACCAGCCATTTAACACCGTTTTCTTTTGAAGTAGAGGACTAATGCTAACAATTTAGCCTCTCTGCTGCTCACGCTCGCTTTCACGGCATTATATGCCGAGTTACAAAGTCAAAGGCTGCTTTGAAGGCAGCCAGGGCCACAATTACTCGCTGTAAACAAAACGTGTTTCCACAATAAGTAATGACCGTGGAGCAATGAGAGGGGTCCCAAAGTACAGGGATAAGCAGGGTTCTCTGAAGTTGAGTCTGCCAGCCTCGCACTTTAAAATGACGCCCTGAAAGTCTGGGAACATGTTTGATGAACATTATCCTGTATGTTAGTCAAACAACTGGGCGTCGTTGGGTCAGATTACATGTTTGTTTTTCCTTATCTCGCCCCGTTCAACAAAACTCTCTTTGTCAGTTATTGTTTTATTAAGATGTGTTCTGTAACCACCTTTTTAACAGATTTGATGTTTGTCATGTTAACAGGACAGCGTACTACACCGCATACAGACAAGTGTACAGACAGGATTATCAGACTGTGTACAAGTGTTGCCCTGGATGGTCTCAACTGAATGGAGAAGCGGGCTGTTTGTACCGTAAGTATCCTCAACTACCCTGATTTTTCTACCTTCTACTCTTTAAAGCTTGAAAAAAATTCATCAGGTTTTGCTGGTAGGTGTATTTACTCAAAGGCAATATGTCTTTTCCTGACTCAGCAGGAGGAAGGGTGCTTCAAACCTCACCTCACCCTTGGCACAGACCTCTGAATGAAAGGTTTTCAGAAAAAGGTCAAAAGGGTCAAGAGATGCTTTGCCCATCCAGACTCCTCAGCAGATGTTATCAGTCAGGGCCATGTCTCCGCTACTTGTGTTGTTTCAACAGTAAGGTTCAGATGTGGACGGTGGGGAAAAGAAGTGTTGAAAGACTTCTAAGTGTTGACATTTGCTCTCAACCAAAGTTTGCACTGAAGTTTCTTCGTCTACACTCAGCGAAAAAAGACAATGAAGATCTCAGTGAGGTATTGGCTCTGTAGTTTACGATAGATAGCCTGTCTGGAAGTTAGCTTTTACTTGGCTGGATGTGTACTTTAACACATTAAAGCTCCAAACGGCCACATACCCTCTAGCTGTGGTCCTCATGCCACTCTTCTCATTCAGAGGTGTGACATGGCAGTGTAGGTCAGAGGATAGCATTATGGATATGAAAACAGACAAGCCCATCCAGTGTTTACCCCAACCAATCACAGCCAAGGCCCCGAGAACAATAACCACCAGCTCTTGGTTGGGGGGGACCACCTGCTGATATGCACAAAAAGAAAAAAAGAAAATATGAATCCCTCCTCTTTAAGTGCCAATCCACGGGTCCATGTATGGAAATGTATGTTCTTACGGTCACACCGGGGCTGCCAGCAGCTCATCTCCCGGTGGATCAGCTTAGGTTCACACCGCTGAGACCAAGAAGCCTCCTTTGATGGGATTTTACAGTCAGTGATCCAGAGTGCATAGCCTGCATACCATGGACAGACCCTTGGCAAAGCCTTCTTGTAAACAGTTTGTCCCCCGTCCGGTTGACTGACAAGAAAGTTCCCACTTCCTTGCTCTCATTGCGCCAGCGCTGACACCCACCGGCACAGGCACATTGCATTCTGGGATAGCCTCCTCGTGGCAAGTGGCTGGGACGTGGAGCGAGAGAAGATCTCCTGGATGTGCCTGTCATCGGTGTCTTATTATGGCATCTATGCCCTCTTCAAAGAGCTCTTTGTTTCTGGTGGAAAAGGTTAAAGTATTAAATTATACAGTACAAAGAAGCAATACACCGTCTGCTCTGCAATGGGTTTGTTTTAAAACACCCATAAAGACATTTCTTAAAAATACATTCCTCAAGCCTGCCCAGTGTTTCCCCTGACCTAAGTAGACAGGGGGTTTTGTTTCTCTTTTCGCGCGACAATGGCTGCCCTCTTCGACATGAGACACGGCTTTTATCTCTGTAACCAAAGACGTGGCAGCACTTTGAGATGGGACAAACTAATCACCCTTTTCTCTGAGCCATTGAACCGGGATAAAAGAAAGCTCACACCGCAATCCTCCGTCTCTCACCCCCGCGCTCTTGCTATGCACTATCTGCACTGTACCTCAGTCAGCACAATGCAATCTGTGGGGCTGTTTTCAACAGCGCCTCCGACATCCAAAAGGAAAAATCTGCTCCGCAAAATGGACAGATTTAGCAAATCCCCTGAAAACCCCCAAAAAGAAGAGACGATTGGGAAGATTGGAATGCTTTGTGTTTGAGATAGTGGTTTAGTGTCTGGCACTCATGAGTTTTCTCTCATGTTGTTCCTCTTTGTGTGTGTTCCCTTATAAAATGTCAGTGTGAGGTAATTAGCCAAATGACTTGTAGACATTCTGAGGTAGTTAGGCATTACTGAGCGTCTAACCCTATTGTACACACAGTGGCTGGGAAGTGGTTGGAAGTTGAGTAGTTTGTCCTTCCTGTAGTTCACCTGTGTTTCTCCTCTGCCTCTATATCCACCCATTGTACACATGTTGACATCCTGTCACTGTCTTGCAGTCAATGGCCTCGGTTGTTGTGCTCTCCTGCAGTCACATATTTGCAAAAAGAATATACCAAGCAAACGTCTGCTTTTCCCTGTTTTGCGCCAATCAATCAATCCACTTTTTAAATTATTATAGTTATATTAAAGATCTCAGAGACCCATCTATTCCAAGTTTCTACAATTGACTTCTTGTCCACAAAAAGCAGGCAGGTAACTCGTGGAGTGCATTTTCTGAAAACCCCCATCATGTGCATGCGACGTGACCTCTGTGTGTTTTGTAAAGACTCCAATTGGCCCTCCGACTATCTTTTTCTCCTGAAGGTGAAGAACTCTTGACTTTGTGATGGCGACTTCCTCCACTTAAACATTTGGAAGGGGCCACTCAATCAGTGTGTTAAACCTTTTTACCCCAGCAAGTCGCCACGGGCCGGGCGAGGATGGACAGGGTTAGGAGGGAGTGGAAACGAAACAGTTATGTTGATTGACGGCAACAATAAGCTTTGTGACAGGGGCTGAGGAGCAAGGACAATGGCTCCTCCAGTTTGTCGTCCTCGTTAACTGCTGAATGGGAACTGGCCCCCTTTTGTGGTGGGAGCAGGCTGGCGAAGGTAGCTACATGTGAAATAGGCCCAGTGGTCAGAGGAGAGGAAATGGTCCTCTGTCTATCCATGGGTGGTCTGTGTGTGTGTGTGTGTGTGTGTCAGTGGTCATGGGGATGATATCGTGCATAGCTGAGCACAAATAGACCCATGCTAAAACAGAAATCATGGTGCATTTTACGCCAAAACTGTGGTGTGAGTTTGATTCCATCAAAAACACACGTTTTTCTGTTTGAGCTGATGAGTAACGGTCTTTAAGGTCAGCAGAATACGGAAAACAAATTGAAGCTGCCACATTTTTTTTGGGACTGCTGTTGGATATGAGTCTGAGATCAAATACCAGCTCACTACGAACCTCTTGAGTTCTGTTTGGAGCTAGCTGGAAGAATTTATAAAGATGCACATCTCACATTAAAGTGAGGAAAAGAGCAGTGGGCCAAATGTTTACCATGATGTTTTTCACCATAGGGGCGTTTCTAGAATTTTTTTTTCTTGTGGGGGGGGGTGCACAGACTGTAGAAGGGTAGCAAACTGAAATTACACTTCTTTTTTAATGCCCTACATTCTTAGATCGTAATGAACGGTAGGCAAATGTATGAATAACTGGTGCTCGCTCTATGTGATATAACTAAATGTTAATATTCAAATCCACATATTTGCAAAATAAGTATGAAAATATATTTCTCTCACAGTAACCTGTCATTTCAACAGTATGATGTAGAGTGCAGTGAAATGCCCCAGATATTCTAATTGCAGGTTCTTAAATGCGCAGACATTTTTTTACGAAGCATTATTGTGCCTGCTTTGTCAAACCGACCCAGTGTCTCGTTCATATGGTATTTAAAGTCTTTCAAAAGGAGCCTGTCAGAGATCATCCGACATAGCTGGCCCCCATATTCACACAGATGCTTTGAAATGACACATTCCTCTGCGTAGCAAACCATGATTTGTTGCCTCAAAATACAGTGCACGGCTCCACGCGCACCAATTGCGGCACCAAACGGAGCCTTTGTGTCTGTGAATTGCCCCAAAAGTGGTCTCCCTCCGGGTCGCATTCTAGGGGTTAAACAGATCGACGGAGCCTAAACAAACACAGAGCTACCCTCTGTATAGCTGTGGTCATCCTCATCAGAAGCTGTAAGGGTGACACCTGCTTGTTGGTTTCTCGGTTTCTCGGCACCAGCCGCCGACCCCTGCGCCGCCTGTCTCTTCTCTTTGTGGGAGCTGCTAATCCTCTCAGAGAAGGTGTCTTTGTAATAGAGTGGAGGCCTTCACAGCGACCGACGAGAGTGAGTTTTTATGCCACGCTGCATGCCACATTAAGAAATTATTTCAGGGAAGATTAAGCAGCGTAAGGAGCTCAGGACGGGGGCGGCCCAAAAATGTCCTGGTTGGCTGCCAACAACCCTGTGTGTCTCACATCCCAGAATTCCCCTTGTTGTCGCTTAGCCATGCTACCCCGAAATGACTCTGAGACATCTGAACTTTTGCTATGTTGCTGGTAATTAAGTTCATTCAATTTTTTTTACCACAATTTAGAATTGTCTCATTAGTTTGATCTCTGGCAGATGGCCGTAATGTAATTGTCCTGAAGAATTTAAATCTTTTCGCAATCAAACCTGGACCAGCAAATAATGCTTTTTTTTCCTGCTCGTCTGTCATCCGTAGCTGTCACCACGCCATTATTCCCCCACATTAGATAATCACAGAAGTGGGGATAGTTATGTGGCTGTATGTTGCTCCACTACAGTGTATTATAACTTCTGTAGCCACACAGTCTTGAGGACCTAGAAGTCATCACAGGGACTGTGGTGAGATGGTCTTGAGTCGGATTTCGGTGGCTTCACAAACACTAATAGATACAGAAAACAAACACATGGATGTATTTGGAAATGTGCATCAGGTTGGAGAACCCCTGTTTGCTGGAGTGTCTTTTAGAGACTACAAAAGGAAGTGTAGGCTCCCTGGTTGGTGAGCTGTGTCTGAGGATAGAGCCAGATGACAGGCAGCTGTTTAGGCTGAGTCTCCAAGGACCTACACTCTGTGAATCTAGACTGTGAAATAACTCTGGCTCATCTGCAATTATTAGAGATCATTCCCTCATGTCCTTCATCTTTTGGCTGGAAATATTATGTTTTTCCCCACCGCTTACATGAAACGCTCAGACTTTAGATACACTTTATTGAAGTGTAACAATTGAAATCATTAAATATGGTGTTAATATTCACATAATGGAGTGACAAGGCAAGAAGAAAAAAGCAAAAATATGAAGAGGGATTATGTTAAACTCACACTAGCTGTGTTTCCATTCACATAATGTACTTTTAATGCGCGTTTTGAAGTAACCGCTTGTAAGCTTTTATGGGAAATGTAAAAATGAAATAAAACGTCCTCTATCGCACAAAACAATATTCTTGCTCGAGAGGATTTTTTGCCTTTTGTCGAAAAAGAGTGGATGTGCTGAATGGGTTGTGGAAATGCCTCTGCGGATTAAATTCTGACGTAGAGAACGTTTTATCTCGCATGACTTATGAGCTGTTTTGGCTGTTCTTCTCAGATATTCCCATAACCTCCGAATGCTTTTCATCTGCGGAGGTTTAAACCTAACCAATACTAGCTGACATGAATGAATAATTAAACGATTTCCCTAATTGTTTAGACGGCCATGCCGACTTTGCGTCCTCTGTTTGCAACCTCCACTTCTTACTCTGCGTTTACTGATGGATTACAGCCATCCTGTAGTTTATCGGGCCAACTTCTGACCATTTGTAGCTGAGTTTAATCGCTCCGGCTCAGTTGATGGAGATGTGCCTAAGCCACATTTTTTTGGCTTAAAATTTGCTGGCTGTTAACTGGCATGCAGATGGTTTCTTCACAGTCATCTGAAGGAGCAATTGGCATTCAGATTCTTCTTAGCTGTACTGTGTTGTTTTCACTTCCAGTGATGTTGCCAGTCAATGATAGACATCAATCCTCTGGACATGTCATCACAAAGCACCGCACTCTGCTGAGGAGAGCGCAAACAGCAGGCCCGGCTTAAACAGCTGTTTCTTACTCGGGGATATTAGCCTCGACGCACATCAGATAAGCACAGAGGCAGGGAGACTTCAGCACACTGTATACACACACACACACACACACATTTTTAGGTGAAGGACTGCCATGATGAATGTGCGTCTTGTGTGTTAGTGTAGGGAATGTGATGGTGCACCTCAGAGGTGGATGCTACCTGGTTTATATGTCCTGGATTCTTTGAATTTCCCGTCTTAACTAGCGTGAGCAGTTTGACTTACAGGGATTTATGGGCACATGGCTGCAGGCTCCGAGAGATGGATGAGCCACGCTCGCCCTGTGGCTCTCTGATTGTATCCCATGACTCACTCATGCACATCTGTATGATCACTATTCCCGACAATGATCAAAGTGCAGTTAATCCATTAAGGTCATCCGGAGGTAAACCAGCACTCAAGAGGCCAACTTTCCTGCGCCGCCACTAATGTTTAACACTGCGAAAATAGAGTTATGAAATGTCTTTCACTTGGCCCAAAGCCTGCGCTTCTGCTCACAGAGAGCCAAGTGGTGGATTCCTCTTTCATTGGTTAGTGTGAATGGAGGAGAATCAATGTTCCTCTTTAGTCAGGAGTGAACAGGCCGATGATAAGGCTTTGATAGAAAGAGGTCAGCGTTTGAAACAAGATGTTGATGTGTGATGACAACAGCCAGGTGTCTCTGCTTCACTTATTCTTTTTTCCCCCTTCTTTTCGACACGTGAAGCTGTGTGTAGCTACGGCGTGTGCTTCAATGGAGGCCAGTGTCGGGCCGGATCCACCCAGCTTTGTGACTGTCCTGCAGGCTTCAACGGACCCAGCTGCCAGTATGGTGAGTCGAAAAATCCTTTCATATTCAAACTCTCTTCTTTTCAAAGAAGCCTGCCACTTTAGCAAACAATATTATTTTACAAATGTACATTTTCCATGAGTCTATGCAGTGTGTAAGAAAGTAAAAGTAGGGATAATAAAAACCTCACAGATGGATGAAAGCGATGGCACCTTGCCCTTTGATTAAAAACACCTTTCTGGCTCTTTTCTGGAGCCTACGATTTTGATGGATTTCAGTCAGGTCTCCAAGCCTCCCCGCTGAACTCTACTTGAGTGATCGCCTTTCTCCACGAGTGAAGGAGAATCTCCCCACATCAGCAGTTGGCTTCTTTACCCCGCAGTCCAAGTATTTAATCAGCAACTCCATTGTTGAATTTGAGCTGTTGAAGTAAAACAGTGGAGGATTTTGTTGTTTTTTCTGATAACACCACACGACAGGAAATTCCTCAAGTGTCAACTATTTTTCCAGAATCATCCATCTGTCCCTCAAATTAGGCCCTTCTAGACACTTTGTTGCAATGGACAAGTTCAGTCTGCAGTGAGAATTCAGAACATCATGTTGTGGTGGGGTGTGATATTTATATATATTTATGCTCTCTGTCCAGCTTCCAGGAGCTCAAAGTTCATCTCTAACCACCTTTTTCATTCACACACAGTTTTCTCAGAAAGAAGCTTTCTGGTGCAACAGACGTAGCTTCATGACACCTTTGAGCTCTACCTTCACCTCCTCGTTTGCTATTATAGGACTCAGTGACCAGAGCACTCAGTGGTTGCTAAGCTGACCTGACTTACTTCTGATTAAGTCTTTCATTCAAGCATGAAGTAATCATATGGTCAGTGAAACCATGAACAAACATGCCCATTTAGGTGCTGTTTAAAGTGATGGTTCGGAGTGAAATGCACCCTAGGTCATTTCCACCATGACATCCAGCCAAATACCCCCTCAGAAGCAGTTTTGATAATACAAAAAAAAAAG
The DNA here is from genome assembly GCA_029853015.1 of Chelidonichthys spinosus. Lineage (NCBI taxonomy): Eukaryota > Metazoa > Chordata > Actinopteri > Perciformes > Triglidae > Chelidonichthys > Chelidonichthys spinosus. The sequence continues at coordinate 7,813,376 of CM056822.1, read as the reverse complement.
TCATACTCTTGCGTGAAACTCACGTGACGGCAAGAGCTTGGTAAACACCGAAGTGGCGCCGGCGCAGCGCTAGCGTTAGCAGCCGAGGATAGAAGCTATCAAGTGTTCTTTTAAATAAACTCCTGGTGTACATACAAATTTTCAAATGCCTCATTTTGTGAGTACAGATTTTTGTGATTTTTGTGTACTCCTGCAGAGGTTTGGTAACATTCCATGCATTATTAGTGGGGTCATTTACGAGATATAAAGAAATACACAATGTACCATTAGCGCCAGTACTAAGTCATTCGGCTGATAGCGGCTATCTTGACCAATGCTGACCATCGCTAAAAATGCTTCTGAGGGGTATTTGGCTGGATGTCATGGTGGAAATGACCCTAGTGTGCATTTCACTCTGAACCATCACTCTAAGACCATCAGTCGACTTTATAAAGCTGGTCCCCCTAGTGGAGGTCTAATGAGAGAATAGTGAATTGAAGCCATCTGCTGAACATGATGTTTTCTTATCAGTGTTCATGCAACATTTGCAGTATACACAATCACATACATTTCAACACTAACCCTAAAACCCCGTCAAAATTCTTTGTTGAAAAATAATTTTGTGACGTAAATCTGAGGTCTCTTGACTAGAATAAATACACCCTTTTATTGCAATTGGTGCAATAGATTTGTCTATTATGTAATAATGAGTCTTTCAAACTCCCGACCATCAGCAGATGGAAGATTAGTGAAATAGACAGTTTGTTATTATGTGTCCGTTAACTGTAAACTGTCTAAATATTAGCTTATCTATAACAGACACACAAAAAGGAAAGAGGAAGGAAAACAATATCTTATTCATGGGTCTGAGTTCCTAATATCTGGTGACATAAGGAAGACGAGTTCCTGTTTCTGACTTCAAAACCGTTACGAACGTTCACAGATACAGTTAGATACATTCATGGGGGAAAATCCTGTTCCAAAATACATTAAAAAAAATCTAATCAAATAAAATCTCCCCTCTACTCTGCATTTTTGACTTTACAAAATATACAATGTCAAAACTCAAAATAAAATAAAACATCAATCATGGTTAATACAGACTTTGTCTAACACTTGAGTATATTCTGTTGTGTTTCCAGCACTAAGTGCAGTATGGGCATGAAGGGAAGCAGTCTTGAAAGATCTAGCAACACTTTGTAGTATTGAGAACACATTATCCGACACACACACTGGATTTTTCTTGCAGGTATAAGTCTGAAATAACAACATTTGAGTCTTTATTCAGTCCTTAGCCACTCGTCTATCTTTGTATCCCATCACTATATATATTAGGTTCCCACACCTCTCAGTTTAGCTTCCAGGCAGCCCCTGAGCTATGTTTGATATCAGAGCAGACATCAACTGTTACGCCTCTTCCCTTTCCACACATTGAGATCCACCAGCATTGTCCTGCATTGTGAGTGATAGCTGCTATCAATGGGCACCTAGAGGCCCTTGCTGGTGGAGGGCTATGCAGCAGACCCCCGTGCCTTGACCCTCCCTCCATTGGAGGCTAACAGTCCGTAAAGTATCTGGCAGTTATATGGCCCTGTGATTGGCAGAGAATGAGACGGCAGGATGAATGGTGTGGGGATGTCAGTGACTCTTGCCTGACTGGGGGGGCAATATGGCGTCATTTCAGTGCCAAAATCCGCGAGCATAAAAACCATATTCAGCGCGCATAAAGACCACTCTCTGCGCGCTCGCGGTCACTCTCTGCGCGCTCGCGGTCACTCTCTGCGCGCTCGCGGTCACTCTCTGCGCGCTCGCGGTCACTCTCTGCGCGCTCGCCGTCACTCTGCGCGCTCGCCGTCACTCTCTGCGCGCTCGCGGTCTCTGTGCTCACGCTCGCTGTCACTCTCTGTGCCTTCTACGCGCTCGACTTTGCTGAGTTTTGGCACTCTGGGGGCGGGCATTGAATAGACGGCCCCGCAACCCCCCCTCCTTTCTGATTGGTCACTTTAAACGCCTACTACTGTCTCCAGGTCAGAGCCAACCCGAGGCAGAGTAGGGCGGGTCATCATTGCAATTGGCGGCAGCATTTGATGGCGGAATTGAGATGGGAGATTGCGGATCTCCATCACAATTACTCGCAAGCTGTTCAATAAATTCATAATTTAAATATCTGTTTGTTCCTCAACTTACCTCTTGTTTTTCTGACATCTCATCCGCAATCCCATCAAATGCTGCCGCCAACTGCAATGATGACCCGCCCTACTCTGCCTCGGATTGGCTCTGACCTGGAGACAGTAGTAGGCGTTTAAAGTGACCAATCAGAAAGGAGGGGGGGTTGCGGGCCGTCTATTCAATGCCCGCCCCCAGAGTGCCAAAACTCAGCAAAGTCGAGCGCGTAGAAGGCACAGAAAGTGACAGCGAGCGTGTGCACAGAGACCGCGAGCGCGCAGAGAGTGATGCCGAGCGCGCAGAGAGTGATGGCGAGCGCGCAGAGAGTGACGGCGAGCGCGCAGAGAGTGATGCCGAGCGCGCAGAGAGTGACGGCGAGCGCGCAGAGAGTGGTCTTTATGCGCGCTGAATATGGTTTTTATGCTCGCGGATTTTGGCACTGAAATGACGCCATAGGGCAACATTTGAGATTATCAGAGTGGGACACTGGCAGGAATACACTCACAGATGTCCCTTTTTTTTAGGTCTTGCATGTGCCAAATACAGGTCACTTCAGTGTCGAGTCCTGAGGGCAAATGAGAATAAAAAGTGGCCTGAGTCAAAAGTGGCTCATTGGAGAAAGAGCAATAACATGACTTCTAATGAATGAGTCTTTTAATGGCTCTGATGTAGTTCAGCCATTGTGAAGACTGCTCTGAGGTGGTCAGGCTAATACCATTTTGTTATAAGTGTCACATTCTTGAGGCACAGATAAATAACTTTACTGCGTAGACGAGAGCGCGCCACTCACTCAAGCTGCTGTTATAATTCAGTTACTGCTGCGGTCCACATGCTGCACACAAGTGTCAGTCACTGCGTGTTCTCCCGTCGTGTTTACGTAAAGCTTAAACCACAGTGAGGGATGTGGCTGAGGACGAATGTGTGGAGCCGCAGAGATTCACTCATCATTTAATCACTTTAGACGGCGATGTAAATAATCCTCTGCAGGCGCATGTGGTGATACTTCCCTGAAGGGCTTTTGATGTGGTTTCGTACGTGTTTGTATACAGCGAGTGACGTATTTATGTCATTGCAAGGGGTAAATTACTGCCCGGCACTCAATAGTTGCATGGAGGTGTCATCTGTTTTGATTTTTTTTAGTCACGTTGTGTCTCAGTGATGTGTAATACAATAATTACTGTTTTTGTTTTTTTATTTGTGCCTTTACTCTGGTAAAGTCAGGACTGCCTCGAGGCTCCTCTAGTCCTTTTGAAAGACAATAAAACCCATTTATCTGAATGGGTCACCTGCCTCAGCTTCCTTCTTCCCAAACCGTGATACCATCATGCTGTAAGATTCAGGGTTGTATAATTTGACATGAGTGATTTCTGAAGATAAGTCATAGTTCTTGTGTAAATTCATTTCCAGACTGTAGCATTTTTAACAAAAACGGAGCACATGTAACATTTGATGGCTTCTCACTTGTTTTGTACATTCGGTTGCTTCTGTGCACTAATCAGGACTTAAAATTTGAATTTAATGATCACTGGGTAATTTCTAGGCCACTGTCAATAACATCTGATCTACTCGGGATATTTATTTATGAATTTTATTTGAAATATGTCATTCACTTCACAATTCTAAGTTATAATATCTACTTTCCAATTAATATGATGACATTATGACAGAACTGGCAACACTACCCGTCGTGTGCGTACGAGGTTTTGTCTTTGTTTTTGCTCTGAAGTCCTTTTAAATCTGTCTATATCCAGTGGGATTTCATCACTTGGTGCCTGATGTACTCAGTATCCAGCCTGTCATCAGTAGACAAGTGGTATCCTCTGGGATCAAGAGCTTCCAAGGCTTTTAGACCTCTGGCATGGCAGATGTCTTCATACCAGCTGACATCTGGACTTACCCACAGACAAACAGACAGACTAACGGACTTTCTGTAACATGAAACTTTAACAGCGTCTTAGTTCAAGAATTTTGTGTCCGATCCTGAGAGGTTATCTCAAATCCATAAAACTACCGAATACCTTTCTAAGAGTTCTTTGAAACTAATATAAGGAGGAGGAATACGGAGTCACTCATAAAAAATGCTTGATAGCAGAGTGAAACATTTTCCAAACAGACGTAAGCTTACATGAGAAAATCGGGTATTTATTTTTCTGTCCCGCTCGTTTAATAGGTGTTTATATCAGTTCTGTTTGGTGCCCACTTGTTTATTTGCTCTTTGCAACTGATTCCTGAACCGTAAGCTCATATCTTGGCTGTGTTTTGGGTCATTGCAATGCCAAGAAGGACCAGCCTGTTCCAGACATCACTCAAGACAGACCCTCTGCTGATGGCTATCATCATAATTTATATTCTGTAATGTTTTCTTCAAAGGCTTCCAGGCTCAGCCACAGCCCCGTTGGCCATGAGGCTTATCGCCATACATCAAAATGATGGTCAAAAAAAGCTTCTCAGGCTGATTTTTATTGCCATTTTGTACAGCTTTTATCTGGGAAAATAAGTACTACTGATACTTGTTTGATATTTTATTGGAAATGTTGCACTCAGAGGCAGAGGGCTATATATCTTTTTATCTTCTAGAAACGCATATGAAAACTCTTCATGAAAATAATGACCCCTCCAGTTTTTTCCCGCTCAGAAACATCGTATATAAAACTCTTGTTTGTGGCATTAGTAGCTCCTCCTTCCATACCAGTAACAGAGTCTCTTATGAGTTATAAACCCGAGTAGTGACTATGCTTTCTTCAGGAGGCTTATAAACAGTTGACCGAAGCTCTAAATATTGAGGTCAGTTATTTCTATGGAGCCTGTCGGTGCATGACGTGAGTCCGCCACAGTCTGCTGGTTGAGGGGCTGAGAAATGGCGACACACGGAGATCTGACTCTGATCAAACGCCTCGTGAGCGATTATTACACGTCTCAGGGTGTTTCTCACAGATTCTAGAGACATTTGATTATGATGTTGTTTGATAGCTGATTACATGGAACACATAATGACTGTGGTGGAAAGTAACTGAGTACATTTAATGAAGTACTGTACTTAATTTAAAGGTGCCTCCACTTTCAGTACTACCAAATCATGCTATTTAACTTGTATACCATTTTTATTTCTGAGCAACTGTGGTACGTTTTACTCTCTTAAATGTATTTGACAACTGTAGCTACTGATTATTTCCTTTGAAGATTTCACTCACCAAACAAATGAACAATTCATAAAATATAAAGCACTGTTAAAAGTTAACTTCCCAACATGTAGTTATCTCCACCACTGTCAACTAATATGGAACCTAATGTTAATTAGTACTTCTACTTTTGATTATTGAAGTGCATTTAGCTAATAATACTTTAAGTACATTCTGAAAACAATACTCACTTGTCAACATGGCATACAGTTCTCTGAATAACAACTTGAAGTTATGAGACCAAGCTTGTAAAACCTAATTTTTATGGTGAAGATGTTTGTGATTCCCGTTCTATTTTGGAGCTGCTTTCTGAAACGGCATGCTTGTTAACATGGTTGCAAGGTCAGGACAGCAACCCTGGAACTATTGTGGGAATTCATTCTTTTGTTAAGAGACACTTGTCGAGCAGCACACAACCTTTGAAGTACTCAGACTTGAACCAGGGCCGTCTGGTTGAGAGAAAGATAACTGGAGACTCATACGGCGGGTCATCAGGTCATCACATAAGACCACTCCCAGCTGACGTTTGCTGCTTTCGTCCGTCTGTCGCTCTCCGTCTGCCTTGAGTTGAACAGCTTCCTAGAATGTCTGGTAAAATGTGCTTCCGTTTTTCTGAACACTGGTATGAGTTTGCGTGTAACGCTGCAGTCAGCGAGGGTGATTTCAGATGTTACTCTGTGCAGTCCGTCCTATAAAAGCTGTCACACTCTGCAAATACTTAAAAGTTCAATAGTGGCCTTTCTTCCGACTAGCAGGCCAGTGGCCTGTTTTAACCTACCTTTTGTCACCCCTCCTCTCACCTCACACACAAATAGACATAGCCAATTCCCATTAAAGCAGCCAATGGGGCGAGTTTTCCAACCTGTCCATGTTTGTTGAGTTTTGATGAATGCGTACGCACGCTCGCAAGGTTTATTCCATCTTAGTCATGGTAACCACCGAAGCACATTCAGGCCAAATGTAGCTTAAAATGTGGGTGGTTCATGCCTCCCAGATGTCGAATCCAAGCGAACACATTAATGGCACGTTGGTCAGAAGTATTGCTAAACTTTTCCAACTTTCCACGGACTTTGTGTTTTTATACTTGCAACATCCAATGATTTAGTGTTTCCATATCTCTTCTAGTCTTGTGTAGTGAAGGATCACCCGCAATTATATTATTAGCATAACTGTGTGCTTAGTTAAGCTGATTTATGTGACAGTTGTGACTTTTGGTGTCCCCTCCCACGGCGAAGATTGGAGGGGAGCAGATAGATCAAAGGTGAAGCCAGCATGTGGACCCAGTATGTGCCACTTCAGAGTGGCTGCGAACTCCCCTGACTGCACTCGCAGGGTAATGAACAGCAGGAGGACTACGCGACATTTAACCCTATTCTAAAACGTGGAGTAACTGCCATCATCTCCGCTGCTCGTCGAGCCGTTTAGAGACTGACAGTGACAGGAGGGAGCAGCAGTGACACAGATGGTATCTGTCAAAGGATGCCCGTCCGCATGGGGCCGTGTAGTAAAAGAGAACATCCCTTAACTGCATGGTTAAACCATTTCACACATGCTTCTCACTCTGCCAAGGGGACAGGTTTGACTGTCAGATTGATTAGCGAGGAAAGTAAGCATAATATATAGTGTATGTGCTCCCTTCATGTTCCGGACCACAGGAATGTGATGAGCGGGATGCTTTCAGTGTGTCGGCCTTGGGACTTTTCCTATTGTAAAAATAAATCCCTGAACTTTGAGTCCCGTTGAATGCTTTTTACTTAGGATTAAGAAAAACATTGGAGAAACCTCCACACATGCACTTAGTGAGTAAGTGCTTTGAAACGAGACACACGTGCATGCCCCGGTCCTTACGGCTGGAGATAGGGATAGCTTTCTTCCTCAGTGCGTGGCCTCATTGTGATGATTAGCCGGTGTGGCTGATAATTAGGGCAGGCTTTGCTTCACGAAAGACAATATAAGGTTGTATAGTTTTTTAGTGTTTTGGAAACCAGTGAGTGGTTCGGTGAAGAAGAGGGTGTGGAAAAGATCTTAACATGAATATGTTCATGTCAGCCTTAAAGAATGTGAAACTTTCTGTGAGGCCGAACAACCTCTAATCTGAGGCTTCTCTTCACCTGAACTCTCGGTAAGCCATTTAAAAAGACAAATACAGGACAGGCTATATTATTTTAAATGTGTTTTAATATGCTGACGGTCTTCCAGAAGCTGATTGGTGGCCCTTAATGGAATTTAATGCCTTGAACCACTTGTAGTTTTTCAGTTTGCTCTACTGGGTTCATTGTGATCCTGTAATGTAGCTTGTTTGTGTCTGTTTGTGACATTAAGAAGTCTCCTGGTCCACCTTTGTGTTTCCAGCCACTAAATCTTGCTGTGAATGGGCCATGCCCCTCCCCCAAATACTAATGAGGGGCCTGGTGGTCTTTGTTTGTCCACCCAGCATTCTCTGGAGACCCTCTTCTTTTTTTAAGTTCCCCTGATTGATGCTGACGCAGTAAAATCGGGATTACGTTTGCGTTCATTGCGGTCATCTTGTTTTGATGTGACGACACATCTGCTTGGCGCGTTATATGATCAGCAGCACTGGCCCTGAAGGCTGGACTTTACATTTAGTAGCATGTTTTGAGCTGTGCTGAAATTTAATTCTAGGAGCCCCTCCACAAAGCCGGTGGAGATAATTAAGTTTTATAACATTTCTGCTGTGCAAAATGCTTGATAGGTACCACTTTGTTTTTAAAACGCAGTAATAAGACACTTTGATTACAAAGGAGCTGTGACCAATTTAAATCCACTTTCACCATCATCACAGAAGTGTTTCCGGAAATATCACACCTTGAGTTTTAGTGTATTACAGTACATAAGGACCGGGAACTCTTGGCTGGGTTTAAAGACTTTAACGCTCGACCATAATTCACATGATTATATGTTATTGTAGTCAGCTGCCCAGAGTTAAACACCAACATGAAAGACTGTAAGGCCATGAGAGTGTAAACCTGTGACATGCCCAGCTGCAGCGGTTTGTCACTGATTATTGGTGTGTCCATCCTCCACCAAGAGGTCAAAAAAGTGCTGCTCATCACGTCATTAGGTTAACACATTTCTTTTATCGGCTCCAAATATGGCTGTTATGCTTTTAGAGCATTTTTTTTTTTTAAAGTTGTAAAAGTGAAAGGGCTGATAATGGGGCAGTAAATGTCGAGAAAGATCACAAACAGTCTAAATCATTCTCAGGGTTTCCCTTTTCCTCTCTGATGGGTTTAACAGGCTGCAGCTGTAATAGTCAAGAACAGGTTGACGTCTGCTTTTTTACTTTACTTGGAGGGGATCACGATGTCTAACCTAAAAACACAGAATGTGAAAAATGTAGTAATGAGATCTGTTTTAGGAACAGTAAACAAGGGCAGGTGGTAACATAATTTTGCTCTTCACACCTTTTCTTTTTTGGTTACAACACTATCTCGCCCATATCGGCCATAAATTTGACTTCAAATGGACCATTCACAGAGACACTGACACCTTTTCTATTTTTTTTTTTTTTGCCATTTGAAGGTTAAATCCTGTTCTTTGAGTATTGTTAGCTGTCAGCATAGCGTGACTTCCAGAGCAGCTGAAACGAAGATGCGGGGACCAGAAGCTCCCTGTTTTCTCACACCTTCTCCACTTTTTTTTGTTCTGAACTTCTGTGATTCTTTGTTTTTATTACCTCTTTAGTGAGAGAAAGTGAAGCAAGGGACAAGACAAGCGAAATAATAGACAGTAGCGATACGTCTGTTTGTGAAAAGTTATATGAAAATAGTATCATAAAATAGAAAAAAGGAGATAATCCTCACTGCTAAATGCTCAGCTAATACTGTAAAAAATACACTGAGGGGAAATCTTACTTTGTGGCCCAAAAAATGATGAAAAAACTAATAATGACAAACAAGATGGGGTTATTTTTTCTTTTGCAGGAATAATTTGCCTTGAATTCAGTCTCCACTCGTCCCATCTTGAAACGGTGTGAGATATTTGGGTTTAACCGTGTAAGAGAGAACAGGGTCCTGTTGCTGTGGTCAGGAAAGGCACCTCTAATGAGAGGGAGTGCATTGCAGTCCGAGGGGTGGGGTTACATCCTTGCCCACCTACCTGCCATTGCATCCTGCACAGCACCCTAATCTTCCATAATTGTGCCGAGTCTAGACTTCCAACCAGTCTCATTAGGCTCTTTACAGCATTCCTGATGAAAGGTCGCTCCTGGTCACGCCGGGGGCGAGGGCATCAAGTTTGTGTAAATTGGCAGTGACAAGAGTTTGCAAAATACAATTAGAGGAATAATCAGCGTGGACTGATCCCTTCATCTGCCGTTGGCGATTCTCATCTCTCCCACCTTTTTTTACTCTACCGAACTTCCATATCTTTTCTAAATCTGCGTCTGCAGCCTTTGTTCCTCCTTATCAGCTCCTGCACTTACATCATTCCCTCTACATAAATCTCCTCTGTTGTGTATTATCTCCATATGGAAGCCACTAAGCCTTGGGGACGTTTACACCAGCGTCTTGCAGATGTTTCGTGAGGTGTAAAAAGCAAATGATAACCTGAAAGAAATGTAATGAGGCAGGGTCAGTTGCCTTCCACATGTCAAGGCTGTTTAAAAAAATCGATATTTGTAGTCCACTTACTCATATGGCTGTTTCATCCTATCTTATCTCAGTAGAGAGTGATTTACCGCCATTTAAACTACTTTAAACTCGGGAAACTGATCCTATCCCTGAACATGCAATCTTAGTGATTATTATCAACTAAAAGACCCTGCATTGAAAGCAGACCGCGTCTTTGAGGTTCCCATCTCGTTGCAGCTGTCCTCCTGCCTTTGAGCCACATGGAGTAAATATATATAAACAGCCAGGACATTTCAGGAAAATACTTGAGCAGGTTTGTGCAGAGCAGAGCCCACAGCCTCTAAATTAGATGTACCCAGTGGGTGGTGAATGTCACCGCTGTTCCTTTCAAGTTCGAACAACTGTGAAACCGTGTAGTGTCACACTTGAACACGCCAAGCTATAATCGGAGCCTTAAAGATTATTCTCCCCTGTGCACCTTGAGCATGACGGTCTGTCATGTATCTGCCACCTTCGTGCCCCGCAGATGAAACCGCTCTGAGCAACTTTCCATCCACTCAGGGCCCCGCACATGTCACAGCAGCATATTTCACACATGCCACCGAGAGGGGAGGCAGGCTGGAAACCACAAGTCATTTTTTGGATTCCTGTCAGCCTCCAATGCGTCGTCCCGCGTACTCAAAACTCCAGGGTCAAAGTTGGAAAACGCAGGTCGTAACAGGTAGAGCGCGGAGAGAACACGCAAAAGGGTGAGAGGGCAGATCCCCCGAGGTCCACGAGGTATTTGTTCCTCCTGTTCGTCTGTGTAGATCATAAAATGTTATTCTGGAGACATGCATAGTTCATGCAGCTGGCCTACTTTTCTTCTGTGATGTCTGTTGCTTTTACTGACAGTAAAAAATCGTGACAGAAGTCAGAAACCTTTTGCCTATTCAGAGGCAGTTGAAGGGACGCAGCCTGCCCAAGATGTATTGCTCTGCAGGCACCGTCCATCATATTGCAGTCAAAACAATCACTGGAAATATCTTTGGGATTCTCACGAGCAGCGGACACTAACACCACTCGGAGGTGACTCTTACCGAGGCGGTCGGTGCTGCCGTCTGGGAATGAATGAGTTGTTGTTGCAGTCACCTGTAGTGAAGACAAGGGGACAAATTAATGCTTACAGGTCTGAGAAGCAGCTGGCTCTTAAGAATGGGGTATCCCATAACACGTAAACACACGAGCGCCAACACTCAAGTATGTGCACACGAAACACACACACAAACGTACCTGCAGTGCAGCCGATTGTATCATCAAAACAGAGATTAGATGAGTTTAGGACTCAGTGGAGCAGAATGTTCACTAAACAAACTCAAAAAGTGGATTTTGGTGTCTTTGAGGTCTCAAATAAATCCCTTGTGGTCAAATATGCACAAAAAAAATATAAGTTATGGCTCAGTGGGCTGGTTAATAAACCAGTACGGAGACAACAGTTGATTGATAGTTTTACCCAGAAAGTGCTTCTCTCAGCACAACATTCGGCTGCTTTTTTGTCAACACATGCCTTGGGAAGAAGAAGTGTTTAAAAACACACAGATAAGCTGAGAATTTAGGTTCTGCTCAGCCGCATTTTCACATGAGAAACATTCAAACTGAAGGCGATCTACTTCCTGTTAAATTACTCATCGATTCATCATATCCTCTAACATTTTTAACGTCTGACTTTATATTTCAAAAGAGCTGTTAACATTATTGTGATAAGTTTACTGTTTATTTAGATGCATTAGAGACACAGCAGCTTACACATGTGATGTGTGGTTGTTCCATGGTTTATATTTTAATAAGAGGAAATGTAAGCGCATTTCAATGACTAATAATCCGCGGTAAGATTGTTTTGCTCCAAACTTGATACAGATGTTAATGACTTCATGGAAACATTAGAGGTTTCGTAAAAAGGAGATACAGACATCTTAAACATCAGAGGATATACATTATAGATGCCTGTGTGTGTGTGTGTGTGGTCCTTTGTCATTAACAGGACACGTTTTTTAACTTGATTTCAGGAGAAAAAACTCCCCACATCCACATGACGGTGCCACCTAACAACACGTCAGCTGCTGCGCAAAATACAGTGCTTTAGAGACTCATACCCAAAACTGGCACCGAGAATGCATCAAATTGGACTAGGGGTGGAATGATTGGATGCTAAATGCAGCGTACATAGTTTTCTGGTGTGCGGTGAACCGGAGCGGGCACTTTGACAAGGAAAGTGTGGTTCTCTTTGACTTTAAAATCATTATATTGAGGCAGCTGTGTTTTTACATGATGAATAAGAACAGAATCCCATAGTGTTAACTTGATAAACATCCAGCAGCACATCTGGGCTATTATTGATGTAGCAGGAGATTAACAGCAGGGGGCAATGTTGAATTTGAGCTGGTGCCTTGCAGAGGAGAAGGAAGGGAAAAATGAATCCTGTATTTTTGGCTTATTTTGCATAAAATCATAGGATATCACACTATATGTAGTTTTAAAACCAACCACATTTTTTGTGCTTTCTACCTTCTAAATTGTATTTATTTACTGATTAATTTTGAACCGAAGCATACAACCAATCCTCCTACACCTGGCATGTAAAGTGAGCACACGTCTTGATCGCGTCTCTTATGTGTTATAGTCTGTAAATGTTACACAGCACAGACACAATAGTTTGGCAGAAAAGCAGTGCAAGGTATATTCACAGTGACCCCGAACTGCAGCGGTAATGCTTGGATAAAACAGTTTAAATGTTTCTTTGGGATTTTTAATGATACCTGACTCCGGGAAGAACAGCCACGTGAAATCCAGGAGGAGTTATGGCGTCCATAAAATAACTTTTACAATAACGTTTTTGAGCTTGGGTGAGCATATTTCCCCAGTTCGTCTGTTTCATTTGAGCGTCTGCCAGGCAGCCTTGCGCGGCTGCCTGTGGGACGGATAAAGGAACCAAAGGCATGTCTATTTGCATATAGCACCTTTCAACAACCAGGCAAATCACAGTGCTGTGCACAAGACATAACAGGCATTAAGACAGGACAAAAAGTAGAATAACAATTACAATGCAGATGAGAATTAATGGTCAGTCTTATAGTCGACCACCAACTGCCCTTTTAAAAAAGCGTTTTACGGGTCAGTTATACTAGAGGTCAAAGGTGAGGCTGAGTTTCCTGTGTAAGAGTGTGAAGTAAATCGTTACTTCCAGTTCACGGAGATGGTTGGTTGGTTTGTTAGTCAGACAGGATGCTGTCATGAACCGTCCTGCTGCTGCAGAGAAATTCTCGTCTGAATGAAACCTTTAGCCGATCCCCATCTTTATTGCACCTGGTAAATGGAAGCAGCTGTGAGGACAGCAGGGAATGCAACCAGGAATGAACACTAGCAGAGCACATTATTACACCAGCAGCCCCCCCTGATGAATACTGTAATTTTACAGCCCATAACCCCCCCTGAGATAATATCAGGGGTCTGGTGGTAATTCTTGGCCCCTCCTGGTCTACCTGGACATGGGCTCCGTCGTCCTGGGAGCAGTGGCGGTCGTTCTTATCACAGGAAGTCACACAATACAGCAGAGGAATGTAAACCCAGAGCACTGCTGCAGCTGAACGTGCAGAAACACAATCAGGAGATTTTGTTTTCAAATCAACGTTGTTGTTTTTGATTATTTTCCTGATGGGCTTGGAACAGAGTGTCGCCTGCAGGGAAATACACATAATACAAGTTTGTTTTATATTTCACTTACAAGAAGACAAAACAGCACTGAGCAACTTGGAACAATATTGGAACAATGCACAGAAACTCCACCACAATGTTAGAATATGAGAAACACTTATAGGGTTATATTAGGGTAGGTATAATAGGGTTTCCATTATGAAATTACTCACATGAGCCGCTCAGATTGTGATCAGTTTAGTCAGTAAATATCTAAACAATGATAACACTCTTGTTTGTCAGTGTTTGGCTGTGAAATCTCCTTCCAAGTGTTGAAGTTTTCTGTTTTTGTTTGACTGTTATAAAACACCACAGCTCTTAATGCTGCAATAAAACACACACCACAAACTACAGCCTGTAAAGTTAGAACACAGATAAATAAACATTTTAACAAAGACTCTTTATGATAAGCTTTTATTGCTGAAACAATTAGTCATTCCAAACTTTATACCATGAAGGCTGTTACTTGTGAGAATATCCACTGGATTTGTCAGTCAGGTTGATGAAGCCACATATTAGTTTCAGCTTAACTTTATGTTATAGGACTGTGGGTCACTTACATTTAAATCACTTCATATAGATTGTACTCTAAAATAAACTCTCACAAGATGGTTTAAGTTAGCTATGACCTTGAATGGTTCAGGTTTATTCATGTCCCTTTCAATGTACATATGGGACATTGCCCAAAGATGGAGTGAAGATTTTGTTGGCCAAATTTGTGGTGATTCTCTTTCATCAAGACGTCATCTTAGGCTCTATGACGTAGCTTAGTGGTCGTCTTTTCTTAAATCCCTTTGAGTTCTCCTTCCACCTTTCCTTTAACCGCGAGACGTTTTCCTCCGAGGTTAAGGATAATGCGTTAGGAATAGGAGTTAGGACCTTATTTTTTGACTGTTCGACCGCAGCCTCTGGTTAAGGCATCCGATCTGTTTTTGATGGACACTACAGCTGTTGTGATGGATGGGTGGGGGTGACACAAAATGTCCCCCGGTGTCAGGTGAAGGTGCAGCCGTTGCTCCGAGCCGCAGACTCACTCATGTCTTCTGAGTTCATCGGGTTTAACATTCAGAGGAAATGTTTTTTGAAAAAAAGCTGAGCGATATGCTCATAATCTCTAATATAATAATTTGGTTCATCTGTATTTTTGTTTTTCGGAAATATTTATTCATTTCCAATGTGGTTCACATTGGAAATGAAAACAACAACAGTGTTATTTGAGAGAGTAACTCAATAAAAGCATCCTAAAGGCACACAGCAAATGTTCATTTCTATCTGAAGACGTAATGCATGTGCTTTGCACGACTTTCACCAAACTGTGTGCCTGATTTGGAGGAAAAGACAAAAACAACTGTCCTCACTAAAAACATGCCATGATATCGATCAGCTGTTGGTTTCCCAGGGTTGCGTTGTGTATTCTGACCTGTAGCGGTTCAACATTCCTCACTGCTTATTGGGCCGAAAGACTCGGGGGATGATGAGCATGACCCTGACCCTGGGCAGACCCCTGCTGAAGCTGCCACACAGGTGTGTGGCCTCAGGGGGAAAGAGGGGGGAGATGGACGTCAACACACACACACACACACACACACACACACTTGTGCTGTGATCTCACCACAGGACCCCCGGGCCTTTAATCCTGCCCTTCAGTTCAGGTCACCATCACTTGTCTGCATCATTTTCTTCAAATCTGCTGTTATCACGCTTCCTATTTAGCGAGTTAAATGAACTGTACTAAAAGGCAGGCACTCTCGCTCACCCCGGGACCCAGACTCATTAAATCAAGCTCTTGCGGTTTAGTGTCCAAGTAAAACTCTGGGAGCATCCCAAAGTGGATCTTAAGCTGCAATGTTTCCAGTCTTGCGAAGACGGATTGGAGTAATAGGCTCGATGAGGAATTATGTTTCATAGTATAATAAAATGTATTCTTGGTGTTATAGGTATCATTTCATTACAAATTGTATGCCATTTATGTTTTTTTAAGGTTCAGGTTTTTCCTTTTTTTATGAGATTTTTTTTTAGACATTTCCAGATGTTGTAAACTGAGAGGGAAATGGTTTAATTTGCTGGTTAAACGTTGGCATCACAATGTACCCAAATGTGCTCGAGGGGGGAAAATGTAACAGTACGTACAGTAAGTCTCCTCTTTTATGCACACGGAGGAAGTTTACAAGCTGATTAGTGCCAAGTGAATGCCCCCCTCCTAATGTTCTCCACAGCCTTCAGTTTTCAGTCCAAGACTTCTTCTTCATGTCAAACCAAACAGCCCGATGTCATCACGTGAAATGTAACATTCATGCAGGCAGTGTGGAGCCTCACCCCCAAACTGCAGCGTAAAACAGCCCGTAACTTCTTTCCAGTTTTCAATTTCAAAATCTCCTCATTAGGCAAACACACAAATTATGGTATATGGTGAACTGTCAGCACCTCTATCTGAACCCAGCCATTATGTGTAGTTTGGGAACTGGAAGGGGAGATTTTATCTCACTGATGACAGGTTTGGCAGGATATTCAGCCCATGGAAATGAGATGGAAAAATGGTGGCTTCTCGTGGAAGCGTTATGGAGGTTCTGCATGTTCGATAAATATCAAGCCCGGTTCATGTTGAAGGACGTTGGAGGCGAAGAAGACGGCATGCAAATACTCCTCATAATACTCTATTTCTTTTGTTCCACTCAATTTGTTACTTATTGGAAATCTGTTTTGGATATTTCATATATTTTTCCTGCAGTCATTTTTCTTCATGAATTTCTGAGGACTTGAGCAATTTCCATCTGTTTTAATCAGACTGACGTGAGAACAAAGACACATTTTGTCTTCATGTTAGTTGCTAAAAACACTAATCTTATTAAACATTTTTGATTGTTTTGAGGTTCTGCATGTTCGATAAATATCAGTCCCGGTTCATGTTGAAGGACGTTGGAGGCGAAGACGATGGCATGCAAATACTCTGTATTTCCTTTTGTTCCACTCAATTTGTCACTTATTGGAAATCTGTTTTGGATATTTCATATATCTTTCCTTTTCTTGAAGTTGGTACTAAGCTGACACGTTTAAGGATGGAACTGTTTCCTGCAGTCATTTTTCTTCATGAATTTCCGAGCACTTGAGCACTTTCCATCTGTTTTGCTAGATCCAAATTTAGTCACGCAAATCATTTGAAATGTAATCAAACTGACGTGAGAACAAAGACACATTCATGTTAGTTGCTAAAAAAAACAACTTTTTTTTGACAAAACACTAATCTTATTAAACATATTTCATTGTTTAACTGCGACATGTCTTTGTTCTTTCTCATTTCATTTATTTGTTTATTTGGGGAGGATAATGCATATTAATGAACACTTGGTGCAAATACATCACTTTGTGTAATTTCCATCCGCAGTCCTCGATCATAGAGCGACATAAAACAGCAAACATGCGAGATGAACTCTGTCCTCGTTTCTCCCGTCAGATGTGAATGAATGTGAGGAGACCAACGGAGGCTGCGAGGCTCTCTGCTGCAACACCATTGGAAGTTACTACTGCAGGTGTCCTCCTGGACAAAAACAGAACGACGATGGAAAAACCTGTCAAGGTGAGAGCTCTACGACATTTGTTTGGTTGTTGAGCTGGGTTGTATTCATATTTAAATATCAGTAACATGAAACGTACATAACAGACATTATATTTTATGTTGTTCGTTTGCGATGACAGTACTTAATTCGACCTCTCACACTGAAATCCGGCTTTGTGTCCTTCCTCCACACAACATCCACCATATAATTGATTTTCGGCATGCTAGCGGTGTGGCTCCAAGGATGGCGATGTCTGTATCACTTCAGTTCAAACCGACATCTCTGAGCAGTCGGTGGTTCAAACTGGGTTCAGACTTCCATGCTTCGTGGCGGATGGATCCTAACGATGTTGGTAATACCGTGACGGCACCATTAAGTTGACATTTGTGGTTTTGTGTGAAATCTTACTATTTAAATGGATTACCATGAAATGTCATTCAGACACGAACGTTCCCCTCGGACGGAATTGCAACATCTTTGATGAGGCATCAACTTTGCATCCAGCGCCATCATAAAAATGTGTCCAATAGATTGGTTTATGACCAAATACTTACAAAACGTATGTTATTCCCATCAGCCTCAGCTGTAGTGCTTATTAGCACATTGTAGAGCTGTAAAATGTTAGTTTATACACTATTTGACATGTTGGATGACCTAAAACATACTGAGCCTCAGATGGTCCCCCTTGCAAAAATATTCTGAACCACATTCATTTGTTTTTGGTCTTTTATTGTGTATTCGTTTTGCACATTATGTTGACATTTATGGAGTTGTATATTCATTTTAATAGGTTTTTCAGTGAAAGTAGATTCTGCAACCAGTAAACATCAAAACCAGATCAAGTAGCTCGAGTGAACCGCAGATTTATATCTTTTTAAATTGTACACTATGGAGGATAACATGATGTGGCCTCTTGTTATTTACAACTCAAAATGTCCGCTACCAGCTAGTCTATCAAAGAGGCCCAGCATCTCTGAGACCCAGCTCACCAAAACTGAGCTTCTCTCCAAACATTTCCCCCCTGAGATTCCCGTTTTGCCCCATCATAGTTTGATGTTTCTGATTAGGACATCTCTGCAAGTGGTTGGTTCGATCAGAATAATGATTCCTTTGTGCGGCAGCCAAGCCCAGAGGAAAGACGCTGGATGCTCTGCGGCACGGCCGTCTGCTGGAGGAACCAGTGAGAGATCTGATCCAGGTCACGGTTAGCAGAGTAGATGGAAACGTTGTCACAGCTGGCTTTAATATATCTCTGCCCTCAACCACTGGTGTATATTGGAGGAAAACGGCTACCCGCAGCATTAATGCTCTAATTGCCTGTAATTGGCAGGAGCATTAACAGAGAGGCTGTATGGAAGTTGTGGATGTTTAAGTGAGTGCTGCATGTGTGGCACTGCGTCTGCAGAAAGTGATCGGGTTTCCTTCTGCGTGACGGACTGATGGTGGGAGGGCCGCAGAGTCGAAGCCCGCATGAGTCCAGATAAGAGACCAGATCCATTCATTTTAGCTGTTAACGAAATAATAAATGGTTCTGGGGATTGTTGGATGGGACGCAACTGAATTGCTACTTAGGAGTAATCCTGTCCTTGGCAACATGGTATAATATTTTTAATGAAAGACATCTGCTGTGGGATGTTAATATGTGAATTCTGCTGGCATGGACGAGACAAGAACAAATGCATCTTTTGTTCAGTGCAAAAAAGAAAGAAAATTATATATATATATATAAAAAAAAAACTAAATACTGAACGCACAAAGAAATCCTTTATGGACCCTGGATTTCAGCTCCTGGTGGAATTCCATTTCATTAATGCATTTCTTTTTTTCCCCCTTAAATAAGAGGCATTTATACAAATAGCGCTGATCAAAGTGGAAGAGACCAACTGTGAGTACAGCGCAGTGCAGCAGTGTCAACATAGTAGCCGTCATGCCAAAAACTTGGCACCTGTTTTAATAGTGTGCTCTAGCAGTGCGTGAGTAACATCTTCCAAAATCAGCAGGTATTAGAGGTTCTGGTTGGACAGTTCCCAAAAAACATTTTTAATCTGTAGCTCTGGGATTTTATTCAGATTCTTTTTCAAATTCAAGCTCAAAGCCATAACTGTACGATGCGCTGCCAATCATCTGTCTTCCATGCTTGAGCGGGCTGCTTCCCTCCTCACCTGGCTGACATCACATGACCATGAAGTCTGCACAGATGTCTCAAAAAGGCATATTTATGTGCGATGTGTGCAGACGAGTTGTGAATATGTTGGCGCGCGGCGTGGCAAAAAACAACCTGTATCAGTTACTGCTGGTCTGTCTGAGCTTGAGTACCTTTCAGATGCTTGTGGCCTGATGTAATGACCGTGCAGGTGTATGTTACAGTAGCTTTAAGTTTGCATTAAGAAGAAAAGGTCATCAGAAGTGAAGCGTACAGTCGTTGCATCTCTCTTAAAGAGCATTTCTGTTCCAATGAAAGACTTGGACATGAACGTGCTTTGCTCTTTATAAGCTCCATAACAGGCTGTCACGGTCCTGCTGCTGTGTTTGTGTGGAGGTGTTGGCAACAGATGAGAGCACCTTTAGTGCTTAGCGCCTGAATAGATGATTTCAATGCAAGGCTCATTCCTTTTGTCAGATCTTTGGATTAGAAATTGTGAATTTGATACCTGGCACTTTATATTTTGGTTTTCCTTAAGTGGTCAATAGCAAAAGGGAAAAATAGACAAAGACATCCTTTAGTCCAATCACATTGTTCACAAATCTTGCTTTTATCACATAAAAAATACAGTGGCCCAGTAGTACAAATAAGGTCATCATCGGGGAAAAAAACATCAATCAGTGTTGGCTGGTAGAGAGAGAGAGAGTTTAGGCAGGGGGTGAGAGGGAAGTCTCAGGAGAAGGGGAGAGGGAGGAGCAGCTTTAATGTGATGGACATTTAGTTTTAGTAGATGGGAGGGTGATACGCAGAGAGGGATGGAGGAAAATCAGAAGGCAGAGTGAATAAGAAGTAGTTACCATGTTACACCAGACCAGGATTCAGCACCTGCCGAACTGGTCATTATTTTAACATTTCATAATGTGCGTGACGAAAATAATGTTTTGACTTTTTATAGAACATTTTTGAACTATTTAAAAAAAAAAAGGTTCTCTGTGAGGCATCCCGTTTCACTCGCAGCCATGGCTTTGTCATCAGGATGGTGGATTTTCTTTCTGGTGTTAATTGGAGCGATGGCATGTCTGACATCTGCTTCAAACTATCCACAGAGTTATTATAGAAGGGTTTGCTACAGGCCATACTGTTACCATGGATACCATGGCTACAACGGTGGCTATCCGGCAGCAGGTAAGTCATCATTTCACAGCCAAAATGCCGAGGAAGCCGTGAGCGGTCGGTGATTCTTCCACTCAGGGTCCCACCTCGAGAGGATTAGTGTGTAAAACATGATTATTATAAAAATGTTATTTGACTCTTTTCAAAAAGTAGATAAAGTTAATTTCAGTCGGGATTTTTACATGCGTTTGGTCACTTTTTCCAAACAGTAGGACTTGCATGCATTAGCAGGGAGTTATTTACAGTAGTCAGAGTATTTGTCCGTCAGACTGGCTTATCAGCTTCACTGATAATGTGTCTGCTGTATGTGATGTCTGGCTCTGCTCAGATCACTTTCTCTCTGATCAGAGTTGGGGAGGAACGCTTTTACTAAGATTAGAGCACATAAAACATGAACTATGAATCATGAGACACGCGTTAACTCAAACGGGGCTTGATGCCAGATGCACTGACGACAGATTAAGTCAATATTATTTTGGTAATATATTTCTTTTCATGTTTGTCAGGACTGCAGCACTAATACGATAAATGCACAGGATGAAACATGTTTCACATGTATTATTACCACATTGCTGATAATGCGTCTGATCTGCTACGATGTCGTTCTTGGAGATAAATCAAGACTGTTCACAAAGCATTTATCTTCTGCTCACACAAAAAAATAAATTACCTTTCGGAAGTTGACCGAAATAGTTTTCCACGAAGACGATGGCTCTGAGCTAAGGGGGGGGATTGTGTTCTGGAGATGGAAACTAGGCTGGATGGGCTTCACTGACTGTGTGCTGCAGTCAGCAGAAGAACAGCAGCACCACAGTGCTGGACCTGTTTCATGCGAAACCAAACCAAAGCACGGCGTGCGGCACGGATGGAAAAACGAAGGGACTGCTGCTGCCAGCGTTCCTGGATGAAGTGGAGCCCGAGTTTGGCAGCGGAGGGACAAAGAAGAGGAAAGTTTAGAAACCCAATTCTACCCCCAAACACTATATTTGAAGTTGTCGTTGGATATCATCATGAGTGGATGAGTTCAGCGGAAGGATACTCGTATACTTTTGCTGTCTTGGGCAGGTTTTACTGGAACCAAGTAGATTTAATAAACAAGTAGATTTGAGTCCCTTAATGCTCATTCACTGCGTTTCTGTTCCATCCAAATGCGATCCTTGTTTATATTATAATGAATAGAGTCGATGTTTCACGAAACACATTAACGGCTAACATTTCACGATTCACATGCTTCCCCACCGGGTTCTAGGGTTACGTGTTATGGGTCTCGTAAAGACCTGGTTTGTGATGAAACCAGTGGTGGAGTACTGTTTGCGTGTACTTGTGTGCACCGCGGGGAACACTGTGATGTGGTGGTGTGTTATGTGCATGATGAGGCTCAGATGCAGATCGTCCCACTTCCATGCCGCCTCCATCCCACGCAGCGTAACAAGAGCACTATGGAGGCAGAATTCACTCCTTATGTTGCAGAGACTCTTGAGATTGATATCCGTTTCACCAGTGGCCACAAGAAATCTGACTTTAAAAGGATTGTCTGGATTTTTTGAAGTGGGGTTGTATGAGTTACTACTACCAAGAGTAGAGGACATTCAGAGCCCCCCAAGACTAGAGAAGTAGACAGGAGTGCCAGAACGGGATCTTATTTAATGTACGGCTGTGGATTTGAGCCATAAAAACTTTATTTTTCTCATAAAAAAATAAAGTTATTATGAGTGTACGCTAGAATATTGCCTATTATTATATTACCTTGCTCTCACTGTCTTTCCCGACGGGGAACCGAAGCAGTCATTTATGCTCTCTTCAAAGCCACCAGACTCCTAACAGTTGCTGATCTGCCGCTGACTCAATCGAACAAATTTGTTTGCGTAACTGTACAACCAAAGTCACGCAGTTACACAAAGAAACTCTACTTTGTGAGGTAAAATGATGTTTTTGTCAAAGGAGTCTTCTGGCTTTGGAGAGTCTGATGTTCTGAGTCTGAAATTCTAAATGTATTGTATGTTAAACTGATAAAGTATATATAATGTTAAATGGCTCACTAATGATGAACTGTGCAGTTCACCTCAGCCCTATGGAGAGTTTCAGCCTCTTTCAGATTATCATGTTTCGGTTCACTTTCATTTCCAAATAAGTGCCAATAAGTGCCAAAAACTTGATGCTGCCGATACAATCATTTAGAAAAATAATATTTATCCTTCCATTATCTTTATAGTTTATTCTTTGCAGGATTGCCTTTCCATTGTGGGAGAAAAAACAGACAGAGATGAGATGTAAAGGCGGATGTATATATTTTCAAATGGTCATACCAAGCAAAGTTCACAAGACTTTGTTTGATTTGTTTTTGGAGGGCCGGGATCTACTGTGAAGAATGTTGAGAAATCATTAGTGTTTGTTGTTTCTGTTTAATACTGAACTGTTTAGTGCCTTGTTTACGACACAGTTCCCAAAGACACATGTGTGGTCAGGAAGTGAGACAAAACAACACACAAAAAACAATTGAATAAAAGTTTGACTCTACCTTAACAAATCAAATGATTCAACTGATTAAGTAAACTAGCTCTTTTTCACTGGGATTCTTTAAATAGTTTCTTGTAGAAAATCGCTGCCTGGAGTCGAGACTGGACTGAACAACACGTCTCCCAACCAGCCGTTTAACTTGGGGCCGACTACTAGTCTTTTATGATGTGCTGGCTGATTTTATAGATGCCAAAATAATTCACACTCACCTTTTTAAATACATCACATCACTTCTTTTATTCAGCCACATTTCCCGTTACTCAACCGCGATAACTATAGTAACGTTGAAACAAACGGGTACCTTGTAACTGGAGGTGAGGTGGGCTTGAATCCTTATTTCCCTGATGCTGATGGCAGCAGACGGGCTGTTAAGCAGACTTCCAAACAGAGCTGGGCTTCGTAGATCAGCTCTGATCTCACTGGGGGTCTCCGTGGAACTCCTAGAATAAAGAATCTTTCATTCAAATCTGGTCACATGGCAAGGAAGTCATGTTTCCCTCACCATCACTTTCCCAGACACTTTCTTTTATTTGTTTATAATCTCAACGCTTGACTAAGAGGAATGTGTATGTTTAGCATCCTCTGATTTAGGTTTCCATATGTTTGCTGCACCCAAGGGACTCTGACGCAAAGGAATTTAAATGTGGGTTTAAATGCCCGGTAGTTGTTACCACATGGGGGATTTGTTTGTGTGAGCTGCAATGCACTTGTAGAATACGTTCCCTTCTCATCCATCATCTCCATTCCTCTCCGAGTACATCTTTATCCTAAAACCTGCGTTAAATTCCTTCCTCAGCTTGGCAGCTCGTCCGGGCTTTATTCTTTGACCAATTTTCTCCCCATAATGAGAGGATTTAGTCAAATTGCACTAATTTCTCCCCCCGTCTCTTTCCTTCTGTCTGCTTCTGTCTTTTCATTTTCTCCCTCCGTGGCCACAGATATTGATGAGTGCCAGATCCATAATGGAGGCTGCCAGCACAGATGTGTTAACACCAGGGGCTCCTACTACTGTGAATGCCACCCAGGCTCCCGTTTGCACGTGGACGGGCGCACCTGCCTCGGTAAGGAACATTACAGCTATGTGGCAGTGCTTATGTTGTACAAACTGGTGGGAAAAAAAGAGTCTACATACTGTAATAATTCTACAATCGAAGCTTGATGTGAAGTTTTGTCTTTCCTTTAATCCAGTTAGAATCCTACAAAGTTTGTCCCCACTTGTTCAAACTCACATAAATAACGAAATGCTATTTTCGGTGGAACTAGTCTGCTGAAACTGTGAGTTATTATTTCTTTATTCATTATTTAATTGAAGTTTAGCCACATGGTGTTTTTGACGTAATCAATCATATCATCACATAATCATATAAACCACGTTCATTATGTTGCAGATGATGACCCCGTTGATTCTGACAAAAACACGATGATTCAGCATTTGCTGGCAAAACCACACAAAGTTACAGTCTGTTTGTTTTGAATTCCCATCAGCACTGCTCCAAAAAATGAAGGAGACAATCCAACACATCAGATCATAATGAATGAATTATTCAAGTTGAAAGTCTTTACTGATTTACATTTGATAAACGGAAAATCATGAGCCTATTGAGGGCTGGATTCAAAATCACACCATAAATCAAAGGCTGATTCAACTTGAATTCAATCACAGCAACTCAGGATGTGACTCAGCAGTGTGTATGGTCCCCTCATGCCTGATGAGGCTCCCCACGATGCCTGGGCTGCTCCTGATCAGTCAGCGGATGGAGGATCTGGAGGATCTCCTCCCAGACCTGGATCAGGGCGTCAGTGGGCTCCTGGACAGTCTGTGGTGGAACTTGGCGGCGTTGGTTTAGTTCAGTCCAGTAAATGGCATCTCATCCAGGAACTGCATACACATTCTCCATTCAATTCTTCTTCTGTGTTATTTAAACTCTCACATAAGCTTCATATATTAGAATTTTCAGAAATAGGTGATAGTGAAAAGAGTATAAACCTTCTGAAGTCAGGAATGTATACAGAGTGTCCTGGCATTAAGAGTGGAACTCATTACGTGTTTCTTGGCTTCATACAGTTGTTTCGTGTCTTATATGGCAGACACTGTAGCTGGGACCCAACTGTCCCTGCGAGGCCCTTGTGTTGCAGCTGCTGCATGAAGAAACGACTGATTGCACCAGTAATCATAGTGCACATCTCAACCGACTCCCAGGTGAAGCTTAAACCGTGAGGCTGCATCTCCGTCTGCTGACAGTCTAGAGGCAACCTTCACAGTTTCTGCAAGTTCACAAAAGGTCAAATAAAGTGCTGAAATAAACTCTGAAAACGTACTTTATAACAAGTGAATGAAGGGTTCTTTATGTTCTTTTTTTTTTTGCATTATGCACAGAGTGACCAAATACATACTGAAAAGGGACAGCGCATACCAGATGTCCTCAAATCAATTCAACCTCCGCTCTGCTTGTCTTATCCAGCTCTTTATCTTCCAGCACAGGTCAGACGTATCCCACACACTTAGCGTGTGGCTGAATAATATTTGAGTTGGAAAGCTCTCTTGGGTTTGACGTGTACTCGTGATGGATGGATCTTGACTCCTGCCTTCGAGTATGAAAAACACCGACTCTGAGAACGGACCGGCTGTTCGGCCTCAACCTGTTGTTTTCTCTGAAGGGATCGAGTCCGGGCCAGACTACCAGGGTTTCATCTGTTGCTATGAAAAAAAAAAAAGAGTGATGCAGACGGAGGGAGTATGATTGAGCTGGCTCTGCCCTCGATCATCTCATCAGTGGACGAGCGTTGTCCACCACAGAGGTCCTGCCATTCAAATGTTTCTGTGATTTTTGGCTCTTTTGTGGTGATGGATCTCTTGTGACTCAGAGTGAAGCAATTCTCTGAGGTATTCGGTGATTGTAGGAATGTCAGTGCGGTGGTCATGACCTCTCTGAGAAGTATTCCTGTGGATGTGCTGTTGCAGTCAAATCAAATGTCAGAAAAGGCAACATAAATCTGGGATTTGGATTAAAAGGCATTGATTATTTTCTGAAAATGTGGCAGATTTCCCTCATTCCCTATGACTCTTTCTGTCCCGTTAAGTTGCTCTAGCGTTTGTCACGTCTGAAAAGTTTTTCTTTTGTTTTGCATTTTTAGCGGTCCACTCGTGTGCCATCAGCAACGGAGGATGCGAACAATACTGTGTGCAGCAGTCTGCTGCTCATTTCCGCTGTCGCTGCAAGGCAAATTACGCGCTGGCAGAGGATGGCAAGCATTGTACATGTGAGTGTCCAAACTCTGGTGGAAGGCAACAATAAACACATACTAACCCAAGGCACAAGACAAAAAGCAAGGAATCGTACATGGATCGGTGACTAGGGAAAAACTGGCAATAACACGGAGCACTTTGGGGGGGAAAAAGTGTTTGAAGTGAAAGTGTGATTCGATCATAACATTAAAAACGCATTTTCTGCATCTGCTGCCAGTTGTAATTATCTGACAGGATGTCTGTGCTGCAGCAGGATTAACTGTCAACCATGGGAGTGAATCTCAGCAGTCTGCTCGTTCATTCATCCTCCCTCAAATTAGTATTTTGATGTCCCTACGTCTTTTAATCTGTGATCTCTGAGGCCGTGGAGCACGGTTCTCTGGCGTCGTGAAATCATAGAAATATGTATTTTAAATCAGATGCTTTTACTTTGTAATTGCTGGCTGAGAACAGCTTCCTCTAATTTTTGCACAGCTGAAGGTTCTCATCCCAGATGCTGGACAGGCTTACACAAGTCAAACACACACAAATATGCAGGGAGAACAAAAAAGAGATGAGGTGGAGGTGCAGGATGGCAGCGTGAATTTAAAGCTCTCCTCCTGCTCTGCATTAAGATGTCACGTTTTACAGTTTTCTCCACCAAGATTTATGCTTATGAGTGTGTGTGTGTGTGTGCTTTTTGGGTTGCAGTGCAGAATCCCTGTGCAGATCAGAATGGAGGCTGTATGCACGAGTGTCGGGTGGATGGAGGGAGAGCTCACTGTGACTGTAAAGCTGGTTATATCCTGGCTGAAGACGGGAAAACCTGTGAAGGTAAATGGACCGGTCACAAGAATAGTACCGTTATCATGAAGATTAATGTAGCTCAGAGTCAATGAAGTCAAGACAATTGTAGACACTGAAGAGAAAATGCCAAATTTAGTAGCTGCTAAAAAGCTTTTAATCATATCACACTCTTTTCCGCAGCAGATTAAGTTAACCTGGTTGACATGGAGTAAAAACTGGCAGGAAACTGGCAACTGTAGAAGTTCAACTTTAATATTTCTGAGCATTTTAAAGAGTTTGAACATCTTCTTTCCATCAAGCACTGAGGCAATGAAGAAAAGTGGAGTTTTGTTAGAAAAATAGGGTTTTTATTTACCCCAATAATGCAAAACAATACAAACCAATAACTTAATATCCTCTCCACAAGCATGGTAACTCAAAGGACAAAGAAATATGGATTAATACAATGTGAGAATGTGTGCACTTCATTTTATGGCTAAAAGTAAATAAATGGATAATATTCATGGTATGGTGACTCTAGTCCTGCTCAAAGTGTCCTGACATGACTTCTGTTGTGATATGACACTATAAATAAAATTGAATTGAATTGGATTACATATAAAATAAAGTGCGTACTTCAATGTGGAAATTACTTTATATGGTGTGGCTGACTGTACTTAAAAAAGTAATGAGGTGAGAGTGTGGACACTATTACTATTGCTGGCCGTTACCATGTGTGACTGTGGCCATCACACTGCTATACAAGCACAGAGGGGATTTCTGGCACAGCTTCACCTATTTCCAAGGTGCTTGGAGAAGAGAAAAAGGCCACAAGGCAAAAAACCATTTGTCCCAAAATAAAAGTGGGTCCTCGTGTGACAAAAATTGTGTAAAACAGTTGAAAGCTCCAGAAAAAAATGAAGCGAAAACTGTCAACGTTTCCATTGTCTGTATCTACCGACACTGAGTTAAAAGAGTGTGAAAGTTGGATCGAAACATGGATTCTAATTGTGAAAAATATAAAAAGAACCTTTGCACACCACATTTAGCCCTTTTAAACCCTTTTTTTTTTGTCACAGATATCGATGAGTGCGAGACAGAAACGACCAACTGTGCTCACGGCTGCCACAACACACTGGGCTCTTACGCCTGCGTGTGCAACGCTGCCTATGAGCTGGGATCTGATGGAAAACACTGTTACAGTCAGTTAAACCCTTCATATTGTTATTTAGCTGCTACAGGATATTCTAGTGCTTTTATTAACACACGTTCTCTCACTGCAAACTAAAAAGGAATCGAGATGGAGATCGTGAACAGCTGCGAGAACAACAATGGCGGCTGCTCGCACCACTGCCAACACTCAACGAATGGGCCTGTTTGCTCCTGTAACCATGGTTACAGGCTAGACGACGACTTCAAAACCTGTGCTGGTAAGCAGTTTATAACAATATGCATTCTGTTATTACTGCAAAGGACAGCTCAGTGTACATGATGACTTAATACAACTAGATAACAGACAATCCAGTAAAATCCAGCCTTTACACAGCCCCACACATGCAGATTAAATACAAAATACTATTTTGTGACTATGGGGCATAGTGGGTCTCTAATCCATTATGCCTTTGGTCAGGGTGGGTACGGCCTTGTATTTTTAATATTAAACCTGTTTTATTCATGATCATGTAAAAGGTTTCCGGGAAGCACGTCACCAAAGGCGGTTCCTAATTTGAGTCTCCCTGGTTGTTGTGTTTGGCAGACATCAATGAGTGTGCAGAGCAGAGCTCCTGCTGTGAGCAGGACTGCACCAACTACCCCGGGGGTTATGAATGCTACTGCTCCGCAGGCTACAGACTCAACTCGGCCGGATGTAACTGTGACGGTATGTTTTTACCGTGGAATGAGTTCCAGTCTGCCTCTGCAGATGTCAACACAACCAAGTCCAACGTGTAGATCTGGAGCTGCTCTGTTAAAATGCCTTGGCGTCTCTCATCTTGATGTGGCCAACGTGTTTTGAGTCTGTGTTGTGTCTTGTGTTGTTTAGATGTAGACGAGTGTCTGGCTTCTAACGGCGGTTGCGATCACACTTGCCAGAACAGTGCCGGTTCCTTTCAGTGCTTCTGCCGCCGGGGCTTCCGCCTGGACGAGGACCGGCAATCCTGCATCCGTGAGTATCAGCATGAAAGCACACCAGAAACACGCCAACGGAAAATCAACTGTTCAGAGCCGTGTTTATTGGTTTTTAATTTCACTGTTACGTTAAATACAAAGGACACATAATACCAACATTCAGCGTACTAGTGTGCAGAACTGGCCTGCATACTAACATCATCATGAAAGGTCACGATCTTGTAAGGAGCTCTTCAAAGAGGACCACCTGAGACACCAGATAAGACCTTCATCACCTCCCCAAAAACATCCGACAGTGTTTGGAATCATTTCCAGTAGTTGGATAAATTAGGATATAGCCTGAACATGTGAGCAGGGAGCTGCAGTAGTAGGATATAGAGTCCACATAAGGATGTATATCTCGGCAAGTCATAAAAATGGCACTCATCGTGGACTCATCATGACATGTGGAATTGTGCTGCTTTAATGACAATACCCTACTAACCATGAGATTCAAGTGCTCCTCCTACTTTCTACCCGTCCACAGCTCTAGAAGAAGCAATTGAGGCCCTGTCCAGCGGGGGCGCCATCGAGTTGCCTCTCATCCGACCGTTGCTCACCTTGATGCACGACTACAACCAACCCCTGGAGCGCTACGACGACTACGAAGACGACGAGGGGGAGCTGAGGGCCGAGAGCAACCTGGCAGAGAAATTCGGTGACTTGCCACAAACTATTGACGACTCATTGTCATGAGGAGGAACCTCACATCTGAATACTTGACTCCTGGGAGGTGAAGCTGTGTGACAGACTAATTTAGTGCAGGCAGGAACAGACCACATGTCGGGGGTTAATTACTGTGCTTCATGCGCCCAGACTGTCTGTACATACTGTAACACCACAGCTTCTTTGGCAGGAATGCTGAGGCTTATATGTCCTGGCAGCCAGTAACAGGAAGTCAAAGGCTCTGTTTTGTGTTGCCCAAGGTTGGACTCTTTTAACAACAGCAGAACATTTAACGTTTAATGTTACTTCGCTGAACGTTGAGAGAACACCTGCAAAACAAATTTAGATATATTATGTTTTATTGTCCTGCCAAATATATTCCACTGGGACGGAACTGTTGTCAATACAAATACACTTGTGGTTTGGAGCCAGTGTGAGGGGCAATACTTTTCATCGATGCTGATTTCCAATAGCCTTCAGCCTACTGGCTAACTACGCTCACTGAGATGTATTATCTCTGTCAATATTGAACATATTCATAGCCTCTCACATCCAATGAGGAGATGTTCTGCCCTAAAAGTACGAGGGAGTTACTGAACAGATGAATATCGAAAGATATGATAAGAAATAAATCAATCCTTCGCCGTCCTTCAACTGTCATGACTCAGTTGGATGTGTGTGATAAAGATCCCTTGTTGTTGTTCCCAGTGTGTTTGGATGACACGTTTGGCAACGACTGCAGTTTGACATGCGACGACTGTTCCAACGGTGGAAAATGTAATCCATGGAAGAATGGCTGCGATTGTCCCGATGGGTGGATGGGCGTCGTCTGCAACCAAAGTGAGGACTGACTCAGCATACATTAATACAAATGCACACTACTACGTTTTTAGCGGTTATAGACCTTTTTCTTTTTCAATCACACAGCATGCTCCGAGGGATATTTTGGGAAAAACTGCTCCTTCCCCTGTAAGTGTAAAAATGGTGCCAGCTGTGATCCGGTCACAGGGAGCTGCCGCTGTCCGCCTGGGGTCAGCGGGGACGTGTGCCAGGATGGTGAGTTGTCCCCATTTGTCCCAGACACAAGTATTTGTTCCTTTAATCTTCAAACATGTCTTTCTGGCGATGGGAGGTTAAGTTTGGGTTGTTTCCTGTGTGCAGGCTGTCCTAAGGGCTACTATGGGAAGCAGTGCAATAAGAAGTGCAATTGTGCCAATAACGGGCGCTGCCACCGGACCTACGGAGCCTGTCTGTGTGATCCTGGCCTCTACGGACGCTTCTGCCACCTCCGTAAGTCCCACTGTCCTAAATTTACCAGTCACTCTTGGCGGCAACCCAAGATTATAAAGGCATTTTTTGACATATTTCTTTCTTTCTGTGTAACATACTATTATATGTTGCTTTCCCTTCTCGTTTCTTCTTCTTCAGCTTGTCCTAAATGGACCTTTGGCGCCGGCTGCTCTGAGGAGTGTCGGTGTGTCCAGAAGAACACTCAGGAGTGTCACCGTCACCATGGCTCCTGTGTCTGTAAATCAGGTTACCAGGGCAACACCTGCAAGGAAGGTGAGCCCACTGTCACAATGCTCCGCTCATCAACAAACCTTGCTTACATTTAGTGTAGGCTGCTCCTCCCTCTGAGGTGTCATCACTGTACTACAGCATGGAGTATAGATGACTGATTATCTTGAGCTATATTAAAGTATATAGAAAAGTTTGTAGAAAGTCAAAACCTCCACCCTTGATACACTGACTGTTTGTTGAAGCCAAGTCCATGTTCTTTATGGTAAAAAGATGTAGTATTAGTCAGTGTAGCAGAACCAAATCCCCTCTAAATAAAGACAGAAAACAAAGATCTCCGAGCCACTTAGAGGCTTAAAAGGAGGGGAGGATGATTTCCTTTCTCCCACACTACAGTCATGTTACCATGGCGTTAACACCATGGTGATGCTCTGTCCTGTTCTGTCTCTAGAGTGTGACCCGGGTACTTATGGAGCTGGCTGTGAGAAGAAGTGCTCCTGTCCACCAGAAGTGTCATGTGATCACGTGACTGGAGAGTGCCAACGAAAATGCCCTGCTGGTCGTCATGGAGAGAACTGTGATCAGGGTTGGTGGCTCTGCAGAGAACACTCTTTCCTCACACTCACAGCATTGTTGTCCACGCGTTGAGACAAGCCTCTCCGGTGCGTCCTGTGTTTCAGACTGTCCAGAGGGGAGGTTCGGGACGGGCTGCGTACAGCCTTGTAACTGCACCGGCGCCCCATGTGACAAAGTGACGGGACAATGCAAGTGTCCAGCGGGAACGTCAGGAAAGCACTGTGAGAACTGTGAGTGCAGACTTTCATACAGCTGAATATAAATAACCACACATTTTAGTTGATAACATTAATAAAACATCTTTTTTCCCCCAGTGTGTCCGGAAGGTTTCTGGGGTCCAGGCTGCACAGAAATCTGCCCAGCTTGTGAGAATGGAGGCGTGTGTGACAAACACAACGGGTCATGCAACTGTCCTCCAGGGTTCATGGGCAGAGCCTGCCAGAGCTGTGAGTAGGAGGAGTGTGCATTTTTGGTTTCCACAGCAACGTGCATTAAAACATTCAATCAGCTGAGAACGATGGAATATGGAAACCTCGCAGCGGTGCAGTTTGGACAAGAAATAGAGCAACATGTCAGAAGACAAAGTGGCAGTTTTTCCTTTTGAGGTCTTTAGCTGAAACCCATCTGACATAATTCACTGGGAAGAACAAGGATAATTCTGTTCAAACAACCACTGGCTCTTAAAGCCTCGTTTGACGGCTGAATCACAGAACCAAAGCTGTCATGGGAACTTGCGTTGTGGAGTAAATTCTCGTAGATTAGTCTTGATGGTTTAGGGTTTTTTTTCTTCTCCCTTGTGCAGCATGCCCAAGCGGACGTTTCGGTCAAGGATGCCAAATGAAGTGTGTGTGTGAGAACAATGCCCGCTGTGATCCAGTGAGTGGGCGGTGTACCTGCGCTCTTGGCTGGACTGGACATAACTGCAGGAAAGGTAACAGCACTGGAAAAGATGTGTTATCGCCGAACAGCTCCTAACGCTGAACAGCATGCATGCACGCTGATCTTGCCAATCAGCAAAGCGTGTCCCTGGTTATGTCCGACACTGGAAGGTGACGTTTCTGTTGCAGCCTGTGATGCTGGCCACTGGGGGGCCGACTGTGCAGAAACATGCGACTGCAGGAACGGGGACGGCAGCTGTGATGCGGTGACGGGCCAGTGCAACTGTGAGGCTGGTTCCACGGGAGCACACTGCCACCAGAGTATGTAGTCATGTTTGACCATATGACCACAGTGTGATCACAGCATGTTGTTGCAAGAAAGAAAATGCACATAAGAAATGTGTCACGTGACATGAAAGAACCAAAATATCATTTGTGCAACCTTTATTATTTTAGAAAAATGGAATGTGAAAAACAGTTGCTTTCAGTCCATTAATTGATTGTCAGTGTTATTCTTGGTGTTACCACCAGAGGGCACTAAAGCAACTATGTCAAATCCGACACACAGCAGCTTTAATATTTTGGTTTAGTCTTTGTTAGGAACTTATTTTCTATTGTAGAATTGTGTCATCTTACAACCAACCTTTTATAAAACATTATCATGAGTGTGTAAGTGTGTATGTGTGTGATTTTCCCTCAGAGTGCCCTTCAGGTATGTTTGGTCTGGGTTGTCGTCATCGGTGTCAGTGTGACAACAACGCGCTGTGTGACCACGTGAGCGGAGCTTGCACCTGCCGGATGGGATGGACCGGAACCTTCTGTGAAAAGCGTAAGAGAAGCTCCTTCACATATCTATAGGGTATACGCTACGAACAAGTCGTCTTCACGTCTGCGTCCGTTCCTCAGCGTGTCCTCAGGGTTTCTTCGGACTTGACTGCCAGCACAAATGTTTGTGTCTGAACGGCGGGAGCTGCGACCACGTCAGCGGCGTTTGTTCCTGTCCTGCTGGCTGGATCGGTTCGTTCTGCAACCTGAGTGAGTGACGTGTGCACAACAGCAAAGCAGCAAAAAAAAAAACATCTTCGTAGAGCTGACTCACAGTGGAACAAAAATACGCTTGATTTCATAGTTATCTGGGGAAATCCAGCTCAGTCGCACATGAGAAAGCTCCGACTTGATGTTCCCCATGCTACGACCTGTATCACTTACCAGACACTGGAATTTCCACTTTTGATCAGCAAAGTTCACCAGGAGGTAATGATATTGTTTGTCCCTCTCCTGGCAGCGTGCCCAACCGGTTTCTATGGGGAAGGATGTAACCAAACCTGTGGCTGCCGTAACGATGGCATCTGCCACCCGGCCGGCGGACAGTGTGTGTGCATGCCCGGCTGGACCGGACCCAACTGCACAGACGGTGAGTGAACACAACACACACAGATAAGTAATCATCATATTGACTGCTCAATGAGGGTGTCACAAGACCGTTTCGTCCGTGCGTCTTTTTTTCCCAGAATGCCCTGACGGGTTTTATGGAGCGGACTGTCGGCAGCGCTGCTTGTGTCAGAATGGAGCCACCTGTAACAAGACCAGCGGAAAATGTACATGTGCCAGGGGATGGATGGGCACAGCCTGCGAACTGGGTAAGACTCAGACGCTGTTAGTGAGAGTCTCCACATGTGTGACAAGAAAACCGCCTCCAGAGAGATTAATTTAGGTTTATTTCATGTTATATTTGGACATTTGGCCACCATTTATAATAACATACTCAGATCTGGGAATAGATCTTCAACTCATACTGAATAAAACAGGACAAACATATCGAAATGAAGCCAAAATAAGAAAAATAAATACACTGATTTATAAACAGTTACCATTATCCCTGGTAGTCTGATAATAAATACATATTTATATACAGTACATACACACACACTTTTTTCCCCAGCGATACAAAATTGCTGATTTTGGCCTCGTCTTGCAAAGCCATAATGATGCTGGTTAGTCTGGACAGCAGTGCTGAAGAATAACATTACCTGAGCCCTGAAGTGAACATTTCAAACAGTGGCCTGTGGTTGTTTTTGTGCTCAGGAAACACATCAGTCCAACTTCAATCTGCTGCCTTAGCTCATTTGTTTTTGCTCATAGACTGGTTATTTGCTGGCAGAGTGTGTTTCTGCACCACAGACGAAGTCTGGTCTGTAAAAGTCGACGATGGCATTCCTGCTCGTTCTCCCACCGAGCTCCACGTCACACACTGTGCCTGTTACAACCTTTCACTGTCGAGCTGTGCCAGGCCCCGCCCCCTCGTCATGCTCAGGAAACCTCTAATCCAGTTGCTGGAATGTCTTTGCCCTCTAACCTCTGATTTACAACTCTATACTTTGTCCAACTATACGTTATGTTGCAGAAATATGACAACGCAGGTTCCACGGTGTCTCTTGTTTGGGTTCTCTTGTCTCACGTGTGTTCCTGCCTGTGCATGCTGCTGGATGTTTGTACAGAGTGTGTGGCGGGCCGGTTCGGGGCAGACTGCCAGCAGCAGTGTGAATGTGAGAACGGCGGCCAGTGTGACAGACAGACTGGACGGTGCAGCTGCAGCGGCGGTTGGATTGGAGAGCTGTGTGAGAAAGGTGAGCCAGTAAGTCTCTCCTGCACAAGTGAAGCAAAACTAATGAACCCACAGAAACTTTGACCTCGTGAGAACTGCTCCACGGACTGGCAATATTGTGTATTATTGTTAATTATAACCTCTAACTTTTTTCGCTCAGCATGTGAACCAGGCCTGTTCGGGGTTGGCTGTGAGGAGAGATGTCAGTGTGGGCACGGGGCTTCATGCCACCACGTCACTGGAGAGTGCCAGTGTCCACCAGGGTGGAGAGGAAAACTCTGCGACAAAGGTACAAACCTGCAGACATGGTGGTGATCTTGCAGCCCCTGCTGGACAGAATGTGTCCTGCTACTTGGATAACGACCCGGTACATTTTCTGCTTGCATGGGCAGCATCAGAGAATCCTTTCACATTTCTGCTAAAACTTGTTTCTCATGTGTTGCCCTTATTTACTTGATATTGTCATCATGTTTCTCCAAGTTGTAATTCTACTGTGAATACATTACACATGTCTACGGAAGAGGATTAGGGCCACATGTGAATTTTGTTTTTGAGTTCTTGAGTTTTTGAGCTTTATTCTCAGAATTCTGACTTCAATCTCAGAATTCTGACTTTTTTTTCTCAGAATTCTTACTTTATTCTCAGAATTCTGACTTTATTCTCAGAATCCTGACTTTATTCTCAGAATTCTGACTTTAATCTCAAAATCCTGACTTTATTCTCAGAATTCTGACTTTAATCTCATAATTCTGAGAATAAAGTCACTTTATTGTCAGAATTCTGACTTTATTCTCAGAATTTTGACTTTAATCTCAGAATTCTGACTTTAAAGTCAGAACTCAAAAACAAAATTCACATGTGGCCCTAATCCTCTACCGTACATGTCTGTTTGGGAAGCGTGATCCCGTCTCTCTTTCATCCCGCTAGTTGAGGCTTAAAGGATGATGACGATATAGAATAGAGTGTTGGGGATGTTGATCAGATTTTAAAGCCCTCTGTGGCAAATTGATAATTTGGATATTTAATTTAATGATTAAAATTGATTGAATATACTAACAAAAAATTTAAAGATTTACAAGTACACATGTGAATTTGCAGAACACAATGTATTTCATAATGTTACTATTAATATCGTTTATTGTTTTGCCTTTGTTTCCTCTCAGCATGTCTGCCAGGTATGTTTGGAGAGGGTTGCATGCAACGCTGCGGCTGTGCTCAGGGCACATCCTGCCACCACGTCTCTGGAGACTGCGGCTGCCCCCCTGGATTCACAGGAAATGGCTGTGAGCAGAGTAAGTGCTGCAGGACCAACCTCTGACATTAAGAATGTGAAGGCACTTTTATGACCTGTTTTTTTTTTTTGCATCAATGAAACACATTGACACATAAATAATACATAAAAGACAAAGAACATCTCTAACAACTATTCATGTGGACCTCCTCCTCCCTCAGCTTGTCTCCCAGGAACATTTGGACAGAATTGCAACCAGGTCTGCCAGTGTTCAGAGACAAACCAGCTCTGCCACCCGGTGTCTGGATCATGTTACTGCGCTCCAGGTTTCCATGGCCCCAGATGTGACCAAAGTACGTATTTATAACTTGGACATATCACACTAAACTGAAGTAAAAGCTTTCAAAATGTACTTATTCTCTGCTGTTTCCGTTGTATTTTCAGTTTGCAGAGAAGGTCGTTATGGTCCAAACTGTGAAAGCGAGTGCCAGTGTGAAAATGGAGGGAGGTGCATTCCTTCCACCGGAGCCTGCAAATGTCCAGCAGGATTTATCGGTGCACGCTGCAACATCAGTGAGTCCATAACTGCAAAAGTTTCAGTGATTCAGTAATGAATAATATCTTGGGATGACAAGTATTGGGCGTGTGTCTCGGCTGCAGCGTGTCCAGCGGGCCGCTACGGACTCGACTGTGCACGGGTGGTGCTGTGTGGGGACGGAGCCCAGAACGACCCGGTCACCGGCCGCTGTGAGTGCATCCCCGGACGAAGAGGAGAGGGCTGTGGACACGGTGTGTTCATACACTTTGATGTGCTATTTAACGGTGCTGCAATAACCTGCACTGGAATATTCTATATTCCACACAAAGCCACCATCAAAGTGTGATGCAAAACGCTTTATGGTGAGAGCTTTGCCTCCCATACAAATCTTGTTCGATAACCGGAATAGAAAGTAAGTAAAAATGAACTAAGGATATCACACTCCAGAGCAAGTACAGCAGGAATTTTATACTTACATGTTTGTCTGTGCCATTTTTCTCTCATTAATTTTGTCCAAGAAAAATAGTGTAAGAGTAGGATTCATGTGAGATGGTGAATTATTGGACAGATGTAATTTAATGTGTGTGTTATCAGGTTTATTATAGTTATTGTGCATAATCTTTTCAACTCCACCACTGCTACAACCTGCAAAGTGTAGGGAAGTGCTCGACAGCCGTCTCTGTTTTCATCTGTGACCTCTTGACCTCTATGAATGTGTGAACAACCTCAGGTTTCTGAGAAGAGGCCCTTTGTTCCTTTCAAAGCCGAGCTCCACTCTCTAGGTTTTTATTAGTGTCATCGGGATTATATGCTCACTGTGATGGATTATGTCAGGCAGGCAATTTTCATGTCTGTATAATCTGTACAAAAATGAAGGGCGCCGAATGGCTGAATGGGATGAAAACAACTGATATATGACAGCGGGAAGAATTTGAAAGAGTCAAAACAACTTTTTGTCATCTTGTGTTTTGCTCTGTTTTGACAAAGAAGCAGAATGTTTAATTCTAAGAGTGTTTCCTGCCTCAGGCTGCCCTCCAGGCTGGTTTGGGGCCGACTGTTCTCAACACTGTAACTGCAGTAATGGTGGAGTGTGTGACTCCGTGACGGGGAACTGCACCTGCGGTCTGGGCTGGACCGGCTCCTACTGCGACAAAGGTGACACGCTTTCATGTATCTTGTCTCTGATTTCATTATCACATACATGCTAATCGTTAGTTTTTTTCCTCTGTTGACTGTGCCATCCTGTGTCTCCCAGAATGTCCCGTGGGCAGATTCGGTGCCAACTGCCAGCTGAAATGTAACTGTCAAAACAACGGCACTTGTGACGGAGCGACGGGGACGTGTCAGTGTGGTCCAGGATACTATGGACATCTGTGTGAACACGGTGAGAACTGAACACACACAGAGACAGAGGCGTCTCAAGGATTAATATATACCATTAGTATGCAAGCATATCATGAGAAAATGCTTAATTTTTTATTCCAAGATTGGTGCTTTTGCCAGGGATACGAAATCTTGGCCAGAATGCACCATTTATTAAGGAAAGACATCTTTTTCAGCCCTGAGTTTGCATTCCAAGTTTTAGGAAAGTTTTATCATTAAATGTATAATATATAGTACGCCATAAAACTGTCATCGTATAGCATATCATTAAAACATTCAAAGGAAGTCATAAAAATGTCAGTCATGGTAGCCGTAAAAATTTCAGAAAAATCTATATTTTGCCATAAAACATGTCAGCATAGTATGCCAAGTTTAGAATGCCATAAAAAAAAAATCATGCAAAAAGCCTGAGTATAATACCATACTTTCTTAAAAAAAAAATCATAGTATATGTTATAAAAAACTTAAAAACTTATGAACAAGTTATACAAATGTAATAGCTGTATGCAATAAAAATTATATGATAAAGGTCACATGAAGGTTTCATCTTTAAAGCTACTCCCTGATATATCTTATTCCTTCTTGGCCTTCAGCTCCATTGTCTTCCAAAATCCTTTAAAAACACCTCAATGAGCGACACAATTCAATAAGTGAAATTTCCTTCATTATATTGAAAATGGCTGCTATAGTTTATTCTGAGTAAATCTAAAGATAGTCCTGAATAAATACAGTAAATACTCATGTTTTATTGTTTAGAAACTACAGTGTTGAGCTGTTTGTGTGAAATTATGTAGCCTTTAAAAAAATATAACTATATATTTGTGGCCCTTTTAAGTTTTACATTTTCAGTGTGAAGCAATAAATACAGAAACAGACTGACCCATGGTTGGTTTTGATCTTTCATGGGATTTATTGACAATAACAAACATCGATCGTTTTAAATTATTAATAATTATTGTGAAACAAGAGCAGAAAAAGGCCATTGTGACTGTTATTGATTGGTAATCATTGTTAAGGACAATCATCCGGACTTTCGTCATTCAACAAAAGCTTCTCCTCTTGAGGGAACATGCTTGTTATGAACAACAATAATTAATCCAGTGGGTGAATTTGAAACCATAAAGGTGTGTCGGCTTTATATCTGGTGACATGAATCCCTCGTCCTCAGCCTGCCCTCCTGGTCTCCACGGCCTGCTGTGCCGGTTGCAGTGCGACTGTATGAACGGAGCCTCCTGTCATCCAGCGTCGGGTCAGTGCATCTGTCCTCCGGGATACCAGGGAGCTCGCTGCCACAGAGGTCTGTCAAATCACTGTCCATGACCACAGGTTTATGAAAGCCTGATGTATGCCCCGTTTGAAAATGTTTTTCCTCCCTCAGTGTGTAAACAGGGAAGCTACGGTCATGGTTGTGCCAAGGTGTGTGACTGTGAGGACGATGCTGCATGTGATCCCGTGACGGGAAGATGCCTCTGCTCCTCGGGGAAGACTGGACTCCGATGTGACATTGGTAAAGTTCTTGTCTTTTTTTACGACTTTGACAACGCACACTGAATTTTTCATGACTTTTTCGACAGTATGTCATGTCATAGTATAGTATTTCTAAAAAGGTTGCAAAAACTCAAAAAAGTAGTATAGAATGTCAAAAAAAGTAATAGTTTAGTATGTGGAAAAAGTCATAAAAAAGTCAATATAGTATGTGGAAAAAGTAAAAAAAAAATGTCAATATAGTATGTTGAAAAAGTCATAAAAACGTAAATATAGTATGTGGAAAATTCATAAAAATGTCAATATAGTATGTTGAAAAAGTAATAAAAATGTCAACATAGTATGTGGAAAAAGTCATAAAAATGTCTATATAGTATGTTGAAAAAGTAATAGAAATGTCTATATAGTATATTGAAAAAGTCAGAAAAATGTCTATATAGTATGTTGTAAAAGTAATAAAAATGTCTATATAGTATGTGGAAAAAGTCATAAAAATGTCTATATAGTATGTTGAAAAAGTCATAAAAAAGTCTATATAGTATGTGGAAAAAGTCATAAAAAAGTCAATATAGTATGTTGAAAAAGTCATAATAATGTCTATATAGTATGTTGAAAAAGTCATAATAATGTCTATATAGTATGTGGAAAAAGTCATAATAATGTCTATATAGTATGTTGAAAAAGTCATAATAATGTCTATATAGTATGTGGAAAAAGTCATAATAATGTCTATATAGTATGTTGAAAAAGTCATAAAAAAGTAAATATAGTATGTGGAAAAAGTCATAAAAAAGTCAATATAGTATGTGGAAAAAGTCATAAAAAAGTAAATATAGTATGTGGAAAAAGTCATAAAAAAGTCAATATAGTATGTGGAAAAAGTCATACAAATGTCAATATAGTATGTGGAAAAAGTCATAAAAAAGTCTATATAGTATGTTGAAAAAGTCATAATAATGTCTATATAGTATGTGGAAAAAGTCATAAAAATGTCTATATAGTATGTGGAAAAAGTCATAAAAAAGTAAATATAGTATGTGGAAAAAGTCATAAAAAAGTAAATATAGTATGTGGAAAAAGTCATACAAATGTCAATATAGTATGTGGAAAAAGTCATAAAAAAGTCTATATAGTATGTGGAAAAAGTCATAAAAATGTCTATATAGTATATTGAAAAAGTCATAAAAATGTCTATATAGTATGTTGAAAAAGTCATAAAAATGTCTATATAGTATGTGGAAAAAGTCATAAAAATGTCTATATAGCATGTTGAAAAAGTCATAAAAAAGTCTATATAGTATGTGGAAAAAGTCATAAAAAAGTCAATATAGTATGTGGAAAAAGTCATAAAAATGTCAATATAGTATGTTGAAAAAGTCATAATAATGTCTATATAGTATGTTGAAAAAGTCATAAAAAAGTAAATATAGTATGTGGAAAAAGTCATAAAAAAGTCAATATAGTATGTGGAAAAAGTCATAAAAATGTCAATATAGTAAGTTGAAAAAGTCATAATAATGTCTATATAGTATGTGGAAAAAGTCATAAAAAAGTCTATATAGTATGT
Organism: Chelidonichthys spinosus; assembly: GCA_029853015.1. Taxonomy (NCBI): domain Eukaryota; kingdom Metazoa; phylum Chordata; class Actinopteri; order Perciformes; family Triglidae; genus Chelidonichthys; species Chelidonichthys spinosus. The sequence goes on along the minus strand of CM056822.1, from coordinate 7,771,719 downwards.
TGAAAAAGTCATAAAAAAGTCTATATAGTATGTGGAAAAAGTCATAAAAAAAGTCTATATAGTATGTGGAAAAAGTCATAAAAAAGTCTATATAGTATGTGGAAAAAGTCATAAAAAAGTCTATATAGTATGTTGAAAAAGTCATAAAAAAGTCTTTATAGTATGTGGAAAAAGTCATAAAAAATCAATATAGTATGTGGAAAAAGTAAAAAAAAAAATGTCAACATAGTATGTGGAAAAAGTCATAAAAAAGTAAATATAGTATGTGGAAAAAGTCATAAAAATGTCAATATAGTATGTGGAAAAAGTCATAATAATGTCTAGATAGTATGTTGAAAAAGTCATAATAATGTCTATATAGTATGTCGAAAAAGTCATAAAAATGTCTATATGGTATATTGAAAAAGTCATAAAAATGTCTATTTAGTATGTTGAAAAAGTCATAAAAATGTCTATATGGTATATTGAAAAAGTCATAAAAATGTCTATTTAGTATATTGAAAAAGTCATAAAAATGTCTATTTAGTATGTTGAAAAAGTCATAAAAAAGTCTATATAGTATGTGGAAAAAGTCATGTCTATATAGTATGTTGAAAAAGTCATAAAAAAAGGTCAAAGTATGTTGAAAAAGTCATAAAAATGTCAATATAGTCATAAAAAGTCTGAAGTATATCATGTTGAAAAAAGTCATAGTATAGTATTTTGAAAAAAAGTCTGAAAAAAGTCAGTAAAGTGTGTCGCAAAAAAAAAGTAGCATAGTATGGCGAAAAAAATGGTATAATGGTATGGTATAGTATTTCGAAACAAGGAATAAAGTCTAAAAAATAGTTTGTGGAAACAAGTCATAAAAAAAGTAAAAAAAAAAAAAAAAAGAAGTCAATCTTATGACTTCCATTTTTTCAGATTTGTGATGTTCCTTACAGTTTTGCTGGCTCTCAAGTTGTTATTTCAACCTCATTTGGTCGACATGTTGAAGTGATCATGAAAAATGTGGTGGCATTTAGCCAACAGGTGGCGCTACAGCAGGATTAAATCACCATAAACCAAGCAATCCATGTCCTTCGCATACCTCTCACAGTTCACCTGATCACCTTCACGTTGGCCGTGGTCTCGTTAACCTGCCTCTGTGTCTTTTCCAGCCTGCAGAGCGAACCGCTACGGGCCGGACTGCTCCGAGACCTGCGGCTGTGACAACGGCTCGCAGTGCGACCGACGCAACGGCCGCTGTGCCTGCCTGCACAGCTGGATCGGACTCTCCTGTCAAGAAGGTAATGATAGTGACACACGCATCCCTGCTGTCCCATCACGTGACTCACTCCTTGGTTACGTCCATGTGGGCAGCAGGCGGGGAGCCGGTCTGACTCAGAACAGGAGACATTTCAGCTGACTGTGAAATAACTAGTTCAAAGTGCTGACGACGTTCAGATCCTGCAGAGCAGCCAGCTGCTCCTGTGTCTCTTTGACCTCACCAAATATCAAATGTGTTACCTCAGGTGGACCTCCAAACATCGCCTCCAGCAGCAGGGACAAGTCGTCATAGTGCTGCCGCCGAGCTGGAAGAGTCCAACTACGACCTGGACCGGATCAGCCCACGTTTGAGGTGACAGGAAGTTGTAGCAGTCAGCTGGTAGACCTTCACGGAAACAGACTCTCTGAAGAGAACGGCCGTTTCATGTTCGGGTCTGAGCTGGAGGATCTTTTTTGTTGTTGTTTTTGTGTCCTTTGAACCGTCGGCCTGAGCTGTGGTCGAAGTGGAACATCAAACCTCTTCAGGATTAAAATCCTCCTCAACAACTTCACCCGCAGAGTGCAGTCAGGAGATCGTGGTTGGGTTCACTGCACTTTTGGTATTTTGTGTTTAATATTTTGTCCTTGAAACACCTTTTGCAGGTACTGTGTAGAAAAGGAAAAATTGCAAAAGATATGTGGCAACCTCAGTTTTTGGAAGCATATTTCATTACCTGGCTGTACTATGATTTTATTATGATATGAAGTTCTACCCTAGTCTGATGGTGCTTTACTGTACAGTGCAACAAATTCCCTTTAAGTGCGCCTTAATAGACAGTCATATTGAACTGTAAAATTCCAGCTAAGTAAAGATGTATTTGTACCTTCCTTAAGGTTAAGAGTCTAAATATTTTTCTTTTTAATTGTGTATAAATCGCTTCATATTTATATTTTCTCACAGTTGTATACAATTGAATTTAAGTTTTAAATGCTTTCTTTGTTTTCCACCGGATAAAAGAGACTTCCAGTCCAATAAAAACCCAGAATGATATTTTACACTCAAACAAACAAAGACAGACACGTGAAAGATTTGTTTACCATTCTTATTTTTATCTTTTTTTTTTATTGAAGGTCAAAGCTGTACATCCTGTCTAAATTCCGAGTCAAGCACAGTGCAGATAGCAACGCCTGCAAAAGAAAACAACAAAAAAAACAAAGAAAAGGCAGAGGTGATCACAACCAAAAATATATACAAGGGTCAAACTATGTACAGGAGATAGCAGGCTCTCTCTCACGACGTCATCTTCAGAGTGAATTCAGGTGCATTCCTCACATACACAACACAAAGAAATTGCTTCTTTTTGTCTTAAAGTCGATACAATACTGATATGAAAAATGCAGCGTGATGAAAAACAGAAATAAAAACTCTTCTTTTCAGTCTCTCTACTTGCATCAAAGGCTAAAACATAAAAAATATATTCTCTGTAGAACCTTCTGTGAAAGAAGCTCCATCCATCTGTGGGCGCGTTTCATTTCTGAGCTCGGATGAACGACGACCTCTTTAAAGCATGACTTACTACACTTCAGCCTGAAAACATCAACGAGTCCTTTCTACAATGTGCAGAAAGCGTTTAGGATCTTTGTTGGGTCAGCACGCTGTGAAACAACACCGACGGGCGAACAGAATGCACAGCGACACCGTTTAAAGGGCAAGTTAATATAGATTTAGATGAGAAGATCAATAACCTTTACACACACACAATGAATGAAGCTACTGCCAGCAGCAGGCTAACTAGCTTAGCATTAAGGAAGGCGTGGGATGAAAGCTAGTTTGGCGGCGTACGAAGGGAAACCCAGTCCACCCAGCAGCACCTCTAGAGCTCTCTAGTCAAGACATCAGAACGTGTCACATGGCTGTTTTACGGGAGAAAATGTGTGTAAGTTTGCTCCCTCCCTTAAAGAGTTAGCATCCTAACAGTTTAGTATAAATTAAACCAGATCCAACAGGGATTGTGAGCTTGAGAGGAGCGGGGAGGTGGATCAGGTGGTCAGACAGCCGTCTCCGTTTCCAGGTTTACGCTAAGCTGCTGGCAGCATCGATCTTTTTTTTTTTAAGATTTTACCTTTCAGTAAGAAATCAGTGCATTTCCCAAAATGTCGACCTTTAAGTCTAGAACGTCCTCCCGCTCCCTGCAGATGAAAATATTAAGACACAGGAACTCCACACGCTAAACTCAATGTTCTTTGCTTTGTTTTTTTTTGTCTCACTTCTTCTGAGAAAACAATCAGACACACAGCAAATCAAACGAATACAGGGATCAACTAATACAACGGGCTAAAGCCAGGGAATAGTTTAATGGTCTCCCCCCTCCCTGTACCCACACACACACGCACACACACACACACACACACCGGATCAATAGCAATATAATCACTTTCCCGCTGTTTAAAATCACCGAGAAGGAGTAACGAAGCAGACCTCACCCACACAGTAACGTTTACTCTGATCATCCCTGCTCTAACGCCTCATTCACGTCGTCACTCGCTCTACTATGACAGTTTTCTAAATGAGTACTTACTTATTTTCGGCTAAGAATCGATAGTTTAAATCGGCTGTTAGTAAAGATTTGAGTTACCTACACGCGTTAGTAAGCAGAGTAGCGTCACCTTACTCGTCCCGTAGGTGCTTCAGGCTGGCTAAAAAGGGGGCCCATGCATCACATGCTATCCACTTGTGCTTTAATCACAGTAAGAGAGCACCCAAAGGAGAAAGGGTGATATAGGGTGGCGTCACATTCTGCAGTTATAATTCTGAACGCCTCAGGCCCGAGTGTGGCCTGAAACGAACCTTACCGATCCTAAAAGCAGGGAGCTGTACTTATGCATCGTGTATATGAAGGACGTATTAAGTAGTATAACAGTATGGTCAAGTGTGTGTGTGTGTGTGTGTGTATATATATATCAGTGTTTGTGTGTGGAGTAACGTCCGTACCATAGATAGATAACAAGCTGGACAGCACATGCGCCAAGATGAGTTTGATAGTCTTGTGGGACGTGAGTGTGAAACACTCAGTGTGTGTCATCGAAGAGAGATGAAGATGAAGAAGAAGAAGAAGATCTTTGGCTCAAGCCACTAAGATGTCACTGGTCCGACACAGTGTCCAAACATGAAAGAAAGACAGACGAGGAAATTCAGCCTCCTGACCGCGCGCACGCCAACGCACAACCAAAAACCACCTGCTCTGTTCCCTGAGCTGCTGCCGCCCACCGATTGGCTGAACACGACGCCTCCCGATGTCACTTCCCACCAGTTCGCCGTTCCAGTATTTACGGAGGGGACACGGAATCGGTCGGCCAAGCGGGGCAGCCGCCGAGCTGCTCGTCTACGCCAACGAAACCCACAGCATAGTCGGATGCAACTGTAAATAAGGCAAAAAAATACTCGAGCAAAACATTTGATCAAGGAGACGCGGAGCAGGAGGGATATGACTACTTCCTGCCACGCAGGGAAGGACGACGCTGCGTTGGATTTAACTCCCTGCAGACGTCTGGGTCGAGCCAATATATAACCTCCTTGGAGGCAGACGAGTCGACACAAATCGGCCTATGCTCCGACGGTTCCCCGGTCAGGATGGAGGAGGAGCTTCCTTGCATCCTCCTGGCTGAGACAGCAGGAGCAGAGGAGGATGAGGATAAGAGGGGATTCTCAGGAGAAGATATGAACCTATAGTGCGATGGCTGTGAGCTCAGACGACTGTACCTCCCCTCAACCCCCCAACAGCGATACTGACAATACTAAAGTGCTGATTGTTGGAGCCCACGAAGGAGGCTCACACACCGACCACGACACAGACAGAAGAGACCGCTGACGGACTCGTACAGTACACAGGTGTTTTGTAAACAGAACAGGCCAAGGAACAAATGCATGGCTATGGTACATGTGCAACCGAGTAGTTCTCGTATATTTGTACAGTATGAACTTAATCTTCCTTTTAGTTGCATTCTGTTTTAGAAAAAGAAAAAAAAAAAAGCAACAAAAATGTTTAAATCTGGCTGCCAAGCAAGCGTGTGCTTTTTTTAAAAAGGTATTTGTATCTACGGTTGTTTGAATACGTTCAGCTGAATTGAATGTATAACTGATTTAGGTATGAGCGCGTTTCCCTAATCTCTCTTCCACGTTTGTCGTTCTTCCTGTTTCCGTTGGAGGTGACAGTATTTTTTCCCCCCTTTTCCTTATCTTATCCCTGTAACTCTAAATGAGGCGCCCTGGGTGGCCTCGGTGAGCCAGACTCATGCGCCAGGGTCTCACTCAGTAAAAGCTCAAGCAAACAGAGGATCAGGCAGGTGGGGCGCTGCTGCAGCGGTGGCAGCCCGGGTGCAGCCCTGCCGGCGGGGCCGCTCCGCCCGTTAGGAGCGGTAGTCCTTTTTACTGTACGGCTTGTTGCCCAGGATGCTGTCCACCTCGTGGTTGATGGACGACGACAACTTTGGAAGAACCTGCAGGAGAGAGAGACGGGGCGATGAAGGCGTTGGTTCGGTGGTTGTGCCGTCCGATCTGCAGCTTCTAGCTCGTTGCTCCCAAAAAAACACCAGTTAGAACAGTTATAAAGCTGATCTGCTGCTTTAACTTTTAATTGCACATACATATTCATCTTTCGGGTTGTTTTAAACACCTATGCTTTATATCTTTTACCCACATCCAGCTGATTTGTTAATGTAAATTATTACACATCAAATGGTGAAGAAAAAAAGATGCTTGAAGTCCTGTTGTGTCTTTACAGGAATCCAGAAAACTGCAAAGTAAACACCTTGAGAATATAAAATAATAATAATAATTTGTTCTCTCCCTTTTTGAAGATAAAAATGTGTCACAGTAAATTCCCAGTAAAAGGGGAAACTGCAGAGCCCTTTGGTCATGCGGGCGTAGCATTTCAAAAGCTGAAATATCAAATGTGCCTCGGCCGAGGAGACACAGAGTGCACACGGAAACACAAAGCGTCAGGAGAGGAGAGTGTGCTCTTTACTGCAGGCCAGACATAATGTGAGGAGAGGAAGTAAAACCCCCACCGGTCTGAAAACCCCATTAAAAAGAGTGAATCTTATCAGGAGAAGAAAGAAGAAATGGCTGCGAGCTCGTCTCCGATCCCCCCGGCGAACGATCCTCCGCTGACCTTATTAACTCGTACAGTAAAGCACCCGAGCGTTCAGCGGCAAACTGCCCGAGAGGCCGAGCCGTCCCCACGAGAGCAAGCTGCTGCTACAGATTGTAAAGCATGAATACGGCCGTTATGAAAGCGCTCAGGTCACATGTCACAAACGAGGCCGCCGACTGGCTCTGCAGGGAAACGAACACGCAGAGGAATCATTCTCACCTGAATGGCTCCGATGTTCTCCATCAGCTGGTCGGTGCTCGACGCCCCTAAAAGCACGGAGCTCACCCCCTCGTTCCGTAGGCACCACGCTGCAGGAGACCAGCACAGGCATGACACACACTCTCATAGAAACACACACACACACACACACACACACACACTCATAGAAACACACACACACACTCATAGAAACACACACACACACACACACACACTCATAGAAACACACACACACACACACTCTTTTATAGAAACACACACACACTCATAGAAACACACACACACACACACACACACACTCATAGAAACACACACACACACACACACACACACACACACACTCTCATAGAAACACACACACACTCCAGGAGAAACACACACACACCACGCACACACACACACACACTCTCTCATAGAAACACACACACACACTCATAGAAACACACACACACACACACACATCTCATAGAAACACACACACACACACTCTCTATAGAAACACACACACACACTCTCATAGAAACACACACACACACACACTCCCATAGAAACACACACACTCTCATAGAAACACACACACACTCCAGGAGAAACACACACACACACACACTCTCATAGAAACACACACACACACACACACACACACTCTCATAGAAACACACACACACACACACACTCTCTCATAGAAACACACACACACACACACACACACACACACACACTCATAGAAACACACTCTCATAGAAACACACACACACACACACAATCTCATAGAAACACACACACACACACACACACACAATCTCATAGAAACACACACACACACACACATACACACTCCCATAGAAACACACACAGTCATAGAAACACACACACTCTCATAGAAACACACACTCACACACACACACACTCTCATAGAAACACACACACACACACACACTCCCATAGAAACACACACACTCACACACACACACACACTCTCATAGAAAACACACACACACACACACACTCTCATAGAAACACACACTCACACACAGACACTCACACACTCTCATAGAAACACACACTCACACACAGACACTCACACACTCTCATAGAAACACACACTCACACACACACACACACACACTCTCATAGAAACACACACTCACACACACACACACACTCACACACAGACACTCACACACTCTCATAGAAACACACACTCACACACACACACACACACACTCTCATAGAAACACACACTCACACACACACACACACACTCACACACACACTCTCATAGAAACACACACACACACACACTCTCTCATAGGATCACACACACAACACACACACACACACACACTCTCTCTCACACACACACACACACACACACACACACACACTCTCACAGAAACACACACACACACACACACAGAATCACACACGCAAACACACCAGTCTGATAAAACATGGCAGCTACTGCAACATTAAATGATGAACATAAAATGAAATTACTGCTTACATCACACACAACGTGGTGGAAGGAGAGGCATTCAGACCGCCTGCATGTCACAATATTAAATCATTCCACTACAAGCAACATGGCTGCTTAAAACGCAGATGTATTATCAGAAAAACTCACTCACTATTTTATTTCATATTATTATATTATATATGTATATATTCTTGGATTAATATGTAAGTATTGAAGGTCATAGATGGTTGAAAGGAGGTTTAACTACTTAATAATGGCCACGTACCAGTTCCTTTTCCTAAATGTGAAATCTGTCGCTGCGTGGAGCTCGCTGCGATGATTTTTAAACAGATAACTGGAGACTTTCTGTGGTACTTATAACGCCAGTTGGCAGCGTGCCAAGACTGAATAAGCAGCACAGAATTAAAAATGACAAAGAATCTGTATTAATCAGTCATGTTGTGGCTGAATTATGAGCCGTTTAATCCGTTAATTGCCAATCCGGCACATCAGTGCTCCCCCCCCATGTGAAATTAATGTTGTGGAGCGAAAACGCCAATAATTCCCCCTGAAATGCAGTGTAGTATAAGTACAAAGTAGAATCAAATGGAAGTACAAGTACCTCAAAATGACCCTTCTGTAGATTTCAACACTGCATCGTAAGGATGAAACAGGTTTTATTTTGTGATCTGTCTCTGAAATGAGACACAAACACAATCCTTTGTGTGGTGTGTTTTCATAATTGTGAGCCGCGTTACGCAACACAAGCGCATGCTTTTGGAAAATATGCTTGTAAACAGATTACAGCCTGATGGGATGGAGAATTCAGCTGTAAAAATAGTGGGATTATGATGCTCAGCAAATCTTCGAGCGACATGAAAATATGGTCAGAAAACAACGATTTTCGGAGTTCTTCCACTCAAGTCGGGCTCTTTCCGCCGACATCCATCAACATCCATTACCTCACGACCACCACCTGCATCTACCAGCTGCTCCAGCAGGAAGGAGTCCATCACTGTTATATCCTTCTTATTCAATACGTGAGTGCCACGGTGATGTAGAGGACTACACCACGGACGATAAATCTCCTTCAGGAGCGCTGGAAGGATTTATGGTAATTGGGGGAGATGAGTGTGTCCACTAATGGGCCGTGAAACCTGATCTACGACGCCGCATCACTGGGAGGGTGAAAAATCTACCGCGAACGGCGTGGAGATGGAGAGGGAGACCCAGATTTACTCGCCCCGCGACGCTAACGTCTGACGCTTTAACGGCCCTCGCCGGAGAGCCAGCTTTGGGGTTTGCACATTCTCACTTTCCTGCCCGGCGGTGAGTCGATATCGGTCACCCGCTGGATTTATGTGCTGGGATGCTATTTTAACGCTGACACTGGAAACGGTTGAATACCAGTTAACACCACGGGCCTGCGTGTTTATAAATATATACTGTAAACATTCCATATGTGGATATTCACATTACTCTTGTGTTGTATTCAAGGACATACTGTATGCTCCAGGCATCCTTGGGATCCTTGAAAGGCATTATATAAGTTCCATTTATTATTATTATTATTATAATTAATGTTGGTCCCAATAAGAAAGGTGATAGATGAGTTTAAGTCTGTTTAATATACAATATTTACTTTTGCTCAATTTCTTGTTACCTTTTTCTGATTAAGTGCTTTTTTAAAAAACTAGTAGTTACACACACACACAGACACACACACACACACGCCAACCACCAGACGGCTGCCAGAGCGGCGTTGACCTCGGCCCGTCCGAGGCAGAGGGACGGACAGACAGACAGAAAGAGAGAGAGCGGCAGAGTTTATCTGCGTACCGATGGCGAGTTGGGGCAGAGTGCAGCCCAGCCGCTCCGCGATTGCCTGCAGCTCTTTCAACTTCGCCTGCTGACGCCGGCCCTCCTCGCTCAAGATCTTGTCCTTCAACCACTGGTAACCCTGTCGAAAACACAGCACACCTGCTCAAAAACGCCGCCCTGCTCACACCCGGCCACGCTGCTGCCGCCGCGGCTCCGGTGTCACCAGGGCCCGTTTTTAAACACGTGACTCTGTCTCCTGCCGTCTACACCTCAGCCGGGGAAACGTGGCTAGAGCTACAGTTACTGAAAGGCAGAGGTTTTAGTTCAGTATTATTATTACAAGATCACAAACATCTCCATTTAACCTGACTATTACTGTCATTTACTGAAGGTTTGTGTTCAGCTGAGTGAAAATCTTTACACATAGCATCGAGGATATATATATATAATATATATATCATGATTAACTAACAAATTAGAAACCAGTAATCCACCACAAACATCCACAGGCAACACTGAACCAAACACAGTCCACACAAGTCACCCAAACAGGATCACAACACCAAACTGGCGTTCTACTCCACAGTCACGGACACAGAATCCCACAGACACACAACATGACGCTCCGCTGCAGAGACACATGGCTGCATCCGGGCAGGTGTTAGCTGCTGTTAGAGCTAATGCTGCGCTTTTGTGCTCAAATTCTCTCTTTTTTCCCCCCCAAAACATAATTGTTCTAATGAAAACTGAAGTTAATCTGCCTCATGAAATACTCCACTGGGTTTATTACTGCTCACTGAATCAAAAAATTAAAACTCCTCCTCATTGATGTTCCTTTGTGCTTAAATCAAACATGTGAGTTCACTGAAATAACACGCTGTATCGCTTCACCTACTATTTCATTACCAATTAAATTATTTCGTTTTAGTTTAAAACATCAAATTAAATGTGTCAAATAAAAAGACCATTTCAATAAAAATGGTCTGTTTGTATGTTTATATGTATGGATGCCAAAATGCATTCAGCTAACATCAGCTGGCAAACGTTGTGGAGCAGCACCGCCGGGGGTGATGACGGCACTGAACACAGAGATGACTGAGGTGTGCACAGAGTTACGGGACCTGAAAGACACACAACAAACAAACAAACAAACAAACCAGCAACCAGTAGGGAGACACACAACGGTGACAGAGGATCAGATAAAGAAGGATTGAGTACCTTCAGAGAGGCCCGAGAGTAGGGAGGCACCCGGCCGTCATATTTCCCTGAGATGATCCCACAGGCCAGTGGCGACCACGTCATGGCTCCCACGCCTGAGAGAAAAACATGTGATCATCATGACGCCCTTATTTTGTCCTTGGACAACTAAACACTAGGTCGTTGCTGCACAAGTTAAAATCCTGGATCTCTGTAGCAGTTCAACCACGGCCTGAGAAGACTTCAACCATCGCTGCTCACCTATCTTATGGAAGAGCTCGGGGAGCTGCACCTCCACCTTCTCTCTCTGGAACATGTGGTACTCGGCCTGCTCGCAGATGGGAGGAATCTGGTTGAACTGTCGCGCCACAGAGTAGGCTTCCTAAAGGAAAACATGTACGAAAGGAGAAGTGGGCTCATTCAAATACAGCAGAACGTCATAAAAGTCATTCAAATGTCATAGAATAGTAGGCTATGCCATGAGAAATGTCAGGAGAAGTCATAGTTTGCCATGAAAAATGGCACAAAGGTCAGAGTAAACAGTCACAAAGGCAGACACACATTGTTTTTGTTCCCCCACCACCTGAAAAATCATTCCAACCAATTCAAAGTCGGCATAAAGCATCAAATTATCCAAATGTTGTCCTTTTCACTTTGTTTGTTTGTTATTTGCATAAAAACACACAATTCAAATGATAAGGGAAATAAAAAAAACGAATTTATTTATTATTTATTGATAAAAGAAATCTCAGCAAAAATAGATTTAATTATTATTTAATTATGAGGTGCTTAGAGTAAGTTAAACAGGTCATTTTAACTCAAAGGTCATGTACATTTTATATTTCTGTGAAAACAAAGTGTATTCATAAAGTTGTTTGAAGGAACATGAATGATATGCCACAAACAATGTCATGACAAAGTGTTAAAAAAGGCAGGAAGTCATAATAAATAAATGATCAGGAACAGGTAAGATACCAAGGTCAGAAATAAATTAAAATCTTTGTGATGAAAGACAGAGATGTTAGAAATGAATACAGTATTTACTCTACGCATCCCTGATTATTTTCATTATTTGAGTCTCACCATTATCTCCATCGGGCTCCAGCGGGACGTTCCCCAGTACATGGCCATGCCTTGGTTTATCACATGGGTCATTGCTCGAACGGTTTCTGGAGTCAAAAACACACAAGAACGTTAAAAACATCGAAGCTGAGGAAGCTGGGAGTCTGCTGTGTGTGTATCTGAGCTGCTCTGTATTTATAGAACAGATGCATTTGATATCAATCAACACAGACTGAGTCATTCAGGAGGGAAGCTGATTACGTTAACAGGAATGCTGCGTGATTCATTCTGATTAGAATTATATCTATTCATGAAGAGGCACACTTGAATGGCATTGATGAAAAAATCCAGATGTTTTTTCTTCTGCAGCATGCTTTAACGTGGCGATGCAGCGATACCGATATTTGATATAATTACGATTGTATAGCCAGCCATTATTTTAATAGTTAGCAGTTCAGTACATGTATTTGTATTATATTTTGTTGTACACATTTAATAAATCAATCTTTAAGTCAAGCCTGATGTTGTGTTACACATAAATAATTATGTTATGTTACTTTTCATTAATGTGTCGACTGAGAGTTACACAGATTATCTCTTGTAATTCTGTCAACACGTCACTATATGTTATTTGAAGCCATCAGATAGGAGTTTCATTTTACAGATATATCTACCCGTGTGACTGCCTGACTTTCATTTCCGTCTTAAAACAGCAAAATACCAAGCACACTAGATAACGATCAAGCGACAAGATCAGGAGCACCAGAGGACAATAAACACGGGTGTGTTGACCCTCAATAATCCTCCATCCAGCCATCCACCTCGCTGATGTGCCGTTTCTTAAAAGTCTCTCTGACAACCGAATCAGCCCTCCCAGCATCTCGTGGCTGTCTTGGCTTAAGAGGGTTTTTCTGTAAACTGACAAAAACAGCAGGTCACCACTTCTTCAGCCTGCAGACTGAAATGTAGTTTCTTCCAGAATAAAACACACCAGATGGTCTGACTACCGCCGCTGCTTTGAAGACACGGGCTCGGAGCTGTCCGTGTGTGAACTGCAATCTTTAAAAGGGCAGATTAGCAAAAAGAATTGCCTCGATGTTTACATCAAACAGCAGCGGCTCCTTCTGACCCACAAACTACGAAGGCGTGGTGAAGGAGCCGGAGCCAGTGGAGCATTCGACCGGAGGCAGGAGGATGACCTCTGACCGAACTCCAACCCGAAGGGAAACTTCGACACTGGAGCAGATGCAAACTATGCGACCAGCTGAGCCCACACACAGTTAGCGCTCTGCCATTTAAAGGTCTCCAGCAGCAGTATATATATCCTCATTCTGACTGTGGAGGTGGAATCACCAAGACAACACGCAGCATTTAAAAATAGATACGTTCGTTACAAGAGGTTTGTGTAGCTCAGTCTTCCTGAGAGGCACTTTTTTTTTAAAAAGAGTGCAATATGACAAAACATAAGTTAATCAGGGTGTGTGAGAAAGAAAACGCAGGTGATTAAAGTAATAAAGTATCAGAATAGAAGACTTACCTTCCATAGGTGTGTTAGGGTCCGGTCTGTTTGCAAAAACCACGTCCACGTAGTCTAACTGCAGTCTTTCTAGAGAAGCCTTTAAACCTAGAAATAAGCACCACAGTAAGTAATGGAGGGTCTCTGCTGTGCTACTGTTACAGAGCATTCAAAGAGCATTTTAACTCTGTTACACTACATCATTATGCTCTTTGAAAAAACTCAATCTCAATTCTCAAACTATTAATTGGACCCTAAAGTTTTCTTGGCAGCCCCAACTGTGTCAATTATTATTATTATAAAAAAAGCCCTTGATGCCCTTAAAAGCCAAAGCATCTAATTAGGAAGTATTTAGTTGCTGCAGTGTCAGCGGTAAATCCAGTAACCTGTGGCGCTCTTACTTACCTTCTATAATGTGTTTTCGGGATAAACCTCTTTCAGTCTCCGCTCTGCAAAAAAAAAAAAAAAAATTTGAAACGATTAATTGAAAAGTTTCTGGGCCGACCCTCTCCGCAGTCATATAATAGCACACGTCCTTCAATAAATGTTTTATTGAAAGGACCCGACAACAGATCAGGATGACACATGACCCCATTACCAGGAGCATCACGCAGGAAAATTACACAAGCGCATCGTTTCTCATTCCAAGAAGCAGCGGATGAAACTTACTTTCCACCCCAGAAAATCTTTGTTGTTATCACCAGACTTGAACGTCTGAAAAAGGAAAATGAAAGCACATCTGTTACAACATCTGCCAAACAGAGAATAAAAAAAAGCCTATGTAGGAGCTGGTGAGGTCTGCACAAACCTAAGATTATATGTGTTAACATCGTGTGTTTCTACATTACTGTTTCAGTGTCACACGTACCCACATGCTACAGAAGTCTGACTGTGTCTGAACTCGAGTGGAGCCAGTGAATGAATGTCTGTAGGTGTATAAACTGACACAGAGCTATAGAAGTGCCAATCCAGGGCCGACCAAAGTAGAGGACAAGGCACTAGGAGTTCATCCATTATTCAGCATCTTTGAGGAGGGACACAGGAGTGTGGGCACGGCCGCCCACATTAACCTTACATCTTCCTATCTTACTGTTCCAGTTCACACAGCCTCACAATATGTACAAGTAAGCTGATGGCACAAGATTAAGGAGGCTGGCTGGGGCGGAAATTAAAAAAAAAAAATACCTCCATCCTTTCTTCTTTATGATGTTTCCCAGCACCACCTCTGCCCTGCGAAGCAGACGGAGAGAAGATTAAATCAACACCTGCCTCTCTGAGGAAGCGTTTTAAATTAAAGAAAGCGGCCCGACTCTGCACGCGTACTGTACAACCTTAAAAAAGAGACATCTGTTTACGACCGGTGCGTGTGAATTATCTTCCAGGTCAGAGAGTGAGCGGAGTCTGAGACCAGCTGTGCTGTGGAGCCACCGCCATGCCACGCATTAGCAGCTACAGGGGTGCTAATGAATGACATTATGATCAACATGGGGCTCATTAGGGGTCGGCACAGACCAGTCGGTAGGATGCCTCGCCGGTTCTCTCACCCCGTGACTCATTATTAGTCGTTTTCGGTATGCTGCTTGGAGGTGAAACAATGCGACGGACCACATTTTATGTTGACGAATAAAGCCAGCTGCTGTAATCGATGCAGTCTTCAAATAAATGACGTTTTGTTGAGAGTCAGAGGTGTTGTTGGAACCTACAAGGACCATAATTCATCTCACATATGACACAGCACATTAGTGCTCCAGCCAGTCTGACTGGTGACTGTGGTAATCAGACAGCGATTCATCAGCTAAAGCAGACATACAGGTGGCTGAGACGGAGACAGAGAAGTGACCACGCCTATATGAATGATCACTTACTGAAGGAGAGGAAGGAATACTTTAGTGCCATAATCAATTTTTAAGAAATGCTCTCAGCAAAGCTGCAAAACATTCACTAGTTTAAACTTTTTCTGAATATTTTTGGTGTTTTGGACTTTTTCCAAGGTATTCGGTGGGTATTTTATACTATTTTTGGGTATTTTACAGATTAAATCAAGCAAATTATATGCAGATTGCAGAGATACCGTCATCTCCCTCCAACACCACCATGTACATTTCTGTTCACCAACTGGACAATTTATTCGAGTTTAACTGAAATATATGTATCTACGTGATTCTTCACACATTCTGCTGAGTCATGCAGTTAAATGTCAACAGACAGGCCTTATTTATGTATAAACGGTACAGAACATGAGTTTATACCAGATTAATAACAAAGCTTGTGAAGAATAAGAAATGGGTTATGAAAAGAACATTACATATTTATCGAGGGTGCAACATGATATTGTTGCGGGTCATGCTTTCATATTAAACACTGCATATGTGTTTGTATTTATTTACTTTTGTTCCTCTCGTCTGTCATTATTAAAGAATACTGCTACGGTCTGCTGATCCAACAAGCAGCCCGAGTACAGAAGGAGCTGAACTACTGTTAGCCGTTTCAGACGTTGCCAGCTGGACCCACAGCTTTTTAAACAACGAGCACTGATGCAATAATGTGTGTGTCTCTGTGCATAATAGTGTGTGTGTGTGTGTGTGTCTCTGCGAACACCCACACAGCGCACGGTGTTGCCCTTCTGAATGTGAGTAATCCCAGAGCCCAAACATAAGGTAGCGTGCCTTGAGCAAGTCTACTTCCCTCATCTATCCAGTAATTAGGTCTTTATTCCCGCACCAAGTCGATGTTATGACTCATGGCCAACAACATAATGCCGCATTATTCGTGCATATATAATATTAGATTTCTCTGCAATTATGCCTCCAATTTGTCACTGGTCTCACACAATATCACGCAATGACTGCGCTTCAAAAGCCAAACGTCTAAGCCTGAAAAAAAAAATGAAGAAATTCTGTTCTGCCAATTACTTGCATACTTTTTGCTGCCATATGTGTTTGCCGATAACGGCAGCTAAACGGGGATAAACAGAAGATGTTTATTTGTGCAATTACATATTTGTATTTATACCTCTGAGATACAATAGCATGCAATATTGGGATGGATTCGCTGGTTGAGAATCACAATTAATATCTAGATATCAATGTGCTGAATGCTGTATGACATTTTCTCTTTTGTTGGGCTGAACAAGCTTGTCACATGAACCGCCGACTGCCATGCGTGGAGCCCAACGAGGAGCGTGTGCACGGTGTACAGACCGTGTTTATCCGTCCACGCCGGCAACAGAGAATCAACATCACAGCCGACTGTACAGAGCAACCACTTTATGTTCTATAAGGCTGACTGATGAAAGAATTGCAGTAAGCCAGAACCAAGGACTTCACATGAAAGCTGTTCTTTTTTTTTCTCCCATTCTGGGATGCAAAGTGTGTGATTTGTTCTCCTCCCGTGTATGTGTGTAATATAAGCTCCCCTTCGCTGCTTTGCGGTGCAAGTTATCAGGATTAACACCTGTGCAACACATACTCAAGAGTGTGACGCGCTGTCACAAACATTTGCACGTGTCGAACAGATTTGTCCTTTCTGTCAAACTGATGTGGGTTTTATGCTATTTAGGTGCGAAGATTAAAGTCAGAGTTGGAGATAAACTATTTTCTGCCCCCCCCCCCCCCCTCCTAAAAAACAAGGCAAATAGATTGCTGAAAGCCCCCCGGGACAATGTAGTGATGACGTTGAGCAGACAACAGCTGCTGAGGCGTTGGATGAGAGGAAAACCACTGAGACCTGCTGCATGTTCTCCTTTTGTTTTACTTTGGTTTTCTCTCCTGTGACACTGTGGTGAGATAATGGCAATAGGCTATTCTTGGGAGGATTTTAAAAAATGGGACTTGGTGCTGTTAATGACAGATAGTGTTTGCAAAGGATAATCCCGTAGATTATTTCAAAGTTACTATAAAGCCAGATTAATCCAGGCTGGAATTTGAAGCATCGCTGCATCCACTACACGGCTGCTTTCTGAGGTTAAAAATATCAACACTGTAAATTTAGACCATGACTATGAATATCTGAACCCGTATGGATGCAGCAATGACATGGTGTTGATGAAAAGGACAACCCTAATTCCAGGTCGAAGGTACTGTTGTACATATTTACTATTATATACAACACAACTTAACTGGATGCAGCAGTGTAGTATTTACATCCTCTCTTATGCCCTTAATGTTTGCAGGCGCACCACTGTGAATCACACTAACACGTGGCACTCAAGCAAGGCAGCTGTGAGTACTATATTATAGACGTGTCAATCTTCACTTCAAAGACTTGAATGCACAGTTCATCTCAATGTAAGTGCATTGCATCCTCAATGTTGTACATTTCTGCACACTTTTACATCAATTAATAAAATTAATCTGAGCTCCCTTTTTATTTAGAAAGTGCTTTCAAAAATTCATAATTTGGCTTTTACAGTACCTGAGTGACCATTTAGTCATGCCTTTTTACACTGTAGTTAGGTCCTCGGCACTATCAGCTAGTGGATTTACACCAAGTCAGAGTAGAAGAGCTGTGTTAAGTCACTGCATGTCCCGACAAAATACCTCGGTTTAATTTTACCCCGCAGTCTTTTTTCATCCGTTGTTGACAAGGAGCAGCTACTATTGGTAATGAGAGCAACAAGTTAGCGGCCTGCTGAGGGTCGGGTCTCTGCTCCATGTGTGTGTTAGCAAACAGAGATCAGAGGACGGGGTCGTGAGGCGAGAGGACCTGACAACAAAACATTTTAAAAACTCACGCTGATCTGAAATTAAACTACGGTCAGGATTATGCATCTCAAATGCAGGTCTATACATGTTGGACTGGAGAACCTTTCCATACCTCTATTAATCTCTACCTAGTGCTTTTATGGTTTTCGTTAATAT
The DNA here is from genome assembly GCA_029853015.1 of Chelidonichthys spinosus. Taxonomy (NCBI): domain Eukaryota; kingdom Metazoa; phylum Chordata; class Actinopteri; order Perciformes; family Triglidae; genus Chelidonichthys; species Chelidonichthys spinosus. The sequence goes on along the minus strand of CM056822.1, from coordinate 7,753,206 downwards.
TTAGTGTGACTGCTCAGTGACCTGTCGACAGGATATACTCACTTCCCAGCAGCGTAGACCTCCGCTGTGTCAAACAGATTGATGCCATTTTCATAGGCCAGAGTCATCAGCTGCTCTGCCATCTGTTGAGAGATTAGGGGGAACAGAGAGGGGTGAGACACCACTGATGTGAGGTGCTAAGACTTTTCAATTATTAAACCCCCCCTTTACAAGTACTAAAGAAGGCCGTTGCTTTCCCATAACTTGTGTTTATTCTGTGGCTGACTCTCTCTGACAGCATGTTTTCACTCTCAGTAAAAATAGGCTTCTTGAGCAACCCAGAGTCATGTGAAGGGTTTTCTTTCCCGAAGCTTTGACCGATGGAGGATGACAAAATCCATCTGCTCTCACCTCATCCGTTATCTGTCCACCGAATGTCACCCAGGTTCCTGTGGAGGGCGACAGGGAGGCGGGGTCAGAGTGTAAGTACATAAACACACGTGTTCACGGATGAGCAAGTGAACTATACTATATGTTCTGCACAACGTCGTACTGCACATAGTGTACAAGAAACGAGATGCAGCTGAAAAACAAACAAAGGACTCTGTTTGGATTTTATATCAGAGCCAACTCTTAGTATGCTTGTTATGACAAACTTCTCAGTGTTTCTCCTGATCCAACAGATTCTCACCTAATCCAAGGCATGACACCCGCAGACCCGACTTCCCAAGGTTTCTGTCAAAACAGAGAGAATTACATTAGCATTAATGCAGCACCCAGCTGGCAGTGATTGGTGACATTTGCTCTCCGGCGGTGACAACGACCATCAGAGTAGAACTTTTAGCCTCTTTTTGAATTTTGATTGAGTGATGAATAAATAAACAACCCTACAACTTTTCTGTAATGTGAGCAAAACCTCGTACTGCAGTGGAAGGTTATAGTCGTGAAAGCAGAGAAGAACAGGGGTTTTGTAATGGTTTGAAGTCAGCCTGCATCCATTGCAGCACTGAGACATACTGGATGTGTAAGGAAGAGCAGTAACATGTGCAGTAAAATGTCAGGGGAAAGTCGGAGAGAGGAAGAGGGTCTTAAGCAAGCGCGCCATGAAATCCAGTGAAATTTCTCAAAGCCCACCAGGATCTCTCAGCCGCCATCCGACTAAAATCCTCCCACAGCAATGCGAGAGCCTGGCTCCTCACAGCACCTCCTAAAGCTGGCATCTCTGAGCCTATCGCAGTGCAGACAGACCCCTCCGCTGACAATCACAGCTTTGGTTTGCACTTTGATTCTTTTGTGGAAGCTTTTGAACGCGTTTAAGGCATCTATGGCTTCTAGTTAAAAGGCAACGCTGAAATCTGATTGAATTTGTTGTTTTCTGTTCCCCAGGAAGTTAGGATACATCTTCAGACCATACTAGTTCTGTTGCATCAGATATCACTGATTTAAGAAATAATTAAACAAACAAAAAGAAGTGTGCTACCTCTGGTCAACCTATTTCAAGAGATAAGCTGTCAGTGTAAAGAGATAAAAGAAATGTGGCATCAGAGGTGATGTAACATCTGCAGGAGTCAAAGTGAGCATGTGGGAGGATATCTAATATGTTTTTATATAGAAATACAGTTTAAATGAAAAGGAGTCAGAGGATAGGTGGCTGTGTGTGCAGATGTGTGTGTTATATGACTGCTTGTGAATGCATGTGTGAGCGGGACCGTGTGTGTGTGTGTGTGTGTGTGTGTGTGTGTGTGTGTGTGGGTGGGGGTTTTGTGAGGCCATGATAAGATTGCTGAATTGCTGTGCTGACAAACAAAACACTTCATTCAATGTGGCCTGAACACAGAGTCCCAAAAAACCTGACAAAAGCATTTAAAAATAAATATGGATATATGAATTATGAAATCTCAGCACTTTCACACCTTCTTTAAGCGGGCTACATTTTGAGATATAGTGAAAACAAATAAAGGCTATCTGTAATGTATCTCCTTAAAATTTCTATTTTGGAAAAGTCAATTTGACAAAAAGTCAGAAGTCCATTCATTTACATTCTTTGTTTCCTGACCCAAAATATATCAAATCACATCATAGGTCAACCTTAAGCCCTCAGAGTTTCCGTGAGATTGAAAAATAATGAAATCATATCCAGTCGAATTTTGTAAGTTAAGAAGTTGGGTCAAGTTTATTCACAACAAAAACCTCATTAAAACGATCTGATTTGGTCAGTTGAGTCTGTAATCTTATTAGAGTCTGAACCCGAGAGCACGATGACATCACTTATAGGAGCCAGCTGACTTATAAGCAAATACAGTCAGTCATCGCGAGGGACAAGGGAGAGAATAACAGCATCCACTGGGACCACGTGCCCTGACGGTGCACCACGGAGACAAGGTTAACACAAGTCCCCTCTGGCAAGCCACTGGAGCTTATCTACAATTAACTGCCTCTTAATTGCATGAGTAAAATACCCCCTTGGGTGGTTGAGGGGGGGGCGGGGGCTGCTGCTGCTTAACCTCACAGAGATAACGAAACCAAAAGCAGTGTACTGACCGAAATTGCTACTGAAGCATATTTGCCAGAGTGTTTTTAATGGTCGACTGAGGCATTTGAAATTCTGCACGACTGCATCCTTTTCCTAGAGTTTGTCTCTAAAATTGTAGAGTGCAACTGTACATTCAGCCCTTGGAGTCTTGCACTCTTCCAGATTTAAAACTCCTAATGTGATTAAATGAATTAACGTTGCTCACTATGTTAATACATGGTGCACAAGCACGTCCACAAAGCAAGATGCATGGTAAACCTGTGTAATGAGATAAACTAGGAGCAAGCGTATGCATTTGAGCCATTTTCATCAGCGTACATTGGGGCTTATCACAAAGCATAGCTTACTGTGCAAGTGTTGCATAAGCATGCTTTAAACATGAATACTGCACATTCAGTACTAGTGCATTTAAGCACTCTAACCCTGAAAATAAGTAACCGGGATATCAGAATACACCGCTCTGCCCTTGCCATTGTTCTCATTGTAAGGATGTCCCTTTGTCAGCATATCGTTGTCTTCTATATTTTACAAGACCGGCCTTGAATACCGCATCGTGCACTGCTGCAATGACCCTCTGCCAGGCCCTGTAAGCAGGCAGGGGTCAGGTTCCCGCTGAGCCTCAGCAGACGTGAACCACAACAGTGAAGTCATCTCTCTGACACCCTCCTCAATAATGAAGGAGACAGGCAGAGAACAGGACGGCAGCGGCTCTGCAGCCGCAGGGACAAAGCCTGATGAGACACAAGGTGAACATTGCACATGTCCAGTCCGGGTTGTTTGCTTTGAAATACGAGGAAACCTTTCTCCGGGTTAACATTAGCCTTCTGATCCCGACGGCCTGAAACCCAAGTGGGCAAGGGAAGGGGTTTTCATTTTGGTATGTTTATTTGATTAAGGGTAGCTCGGAGATCTATTCGAGGGTTTGTTTACACACAGGTTTGCATTTCACTTCAGCTCGACATAATGAACGCTTGTTTAAGTCAATCAATCAGCTCTGCTGACAACTTCGGACACCGCTGATGGAAACCGACGTGTGGAAAATAGTGTAGGATATTTTCCGTCAAGGACAAAAGGGGCGGGGCATATCAGAGTCAGAGAGCAACCTTTCAGGCATTTATTATTGATGGATTGTTTGTTATTGCAATTATTGTCTCTTGCCTCAGCCTTTTTCCCCCCAAACCTTGGGTTGTGAAATAATGAAAAGTGAAAAACATTTTACCAGCCAAACAAAGACAAACAGTTAGAGGACATAACATTTATCAAGGTCTCTATCAAAGTGTCATTTCCCATGACCGATACACACTCTTCCCTCCCTTTCAGACCAATCAAGACAATCTAAAAAATCCTGACAGACACGATGACATGCATCATTCCCTTGACATTCCTCCACTACAGTCAGGGTTGTCTTGAGATGTTGGGCAGGATGTCTCCCGATGTTGTTGTCAAACTATAAAAATATGGCCACCTGAAAGGCTACAGCAAATAAATGTCAGCCTCCATAAAAGGAACGTAACGCGCTGCAACCCAGTGGTTCACACATCCATGATGTGGTTGTGTGTCAATGTGAAGTCAGCGTACTGGACAGGACAGCACAGGGTGATGAATGGGGAAACAAGGTCACAGAGCTGTAAAGAGGAACGTGTTGAGAGATATGTTCACTGAGCGGAACTATTAATACAACCAAACACGTGGCTTCGACTTCAGAAAAACACACAGACCGGTTGCCACGAGCTCGTGTTGGCTGCAGGTGGTTTCCTCCTCCATTCAGGTTTATGTAATATTCATTCCACTTCAAGGAAGGAGCGACGCTGAAAAATACTGAATTAGAAATGTCCTGACAGGGCAATAAGTAAGAGAAGGAACGGTGTTAAGCTAAGGCTTCTTCAACTCACTTCAGTGGTGTGAAGCATGAATGGCTGTGAGCTTCATTGTGCAAATCCTACAGCATTCTGCCGTGAGCCTCCGTTCACTTGCTGCCAGCTGGATGACCTTTTTTGGTAGCTTAAAACAGACAAAAAAAACCTCTGAAATTCTTGTTTCAGCTCAAGATGGATTTGCGGAGTTATGAGTTGTGACTGGAGGGGAAGAATTTTCCCTGAGTTAAAGTGTTGTTGGGCAATACAGCAATTTGTTTTCTTGCCAAGACTATAGTTGAGAAAATCCTCAATAAAGGAAACGATTTAGCTCACCACAAAGACTGGATGTACGGTCTAGTCTTGCTCTGTCCAAACTAGATTAAAAAAAACAATCTACCAGCATCTCAGCTCACTAATTGGAACGGTATAGCAGTGTTATAGCATGTTGCTATGCCGATGTGTCTGTGTTTTTATATAATAAATAAAATAAAGTAATATAATTAAGTGAGAAGGGTCATTTCCACATACACTTCTATAAAAGGCACCTGCCCCCTGCTGGCTATTGGGAAGAATGCAAGTTTAATAGGCACTCCAGCCTTGGCTTCACTTTTCACTACTAGAGGTTGCCAGTATACTGTACACAGTATACTGGTATTGGACAGCAGCCTGAGAACACATCCAAAGCAATTTCATTCGTCAGTATGCGACCAACTTCATACGAACTGCACAGCAGCCAGAATCCATCAATCAACCTGCAACTTTTAGTGACAAGGCAGGCGGTGTGGCGCCGCGGTCCTCTGCAGCTCCATATCGACTCTCAGCACTCCAATCAAATGCTCAGGATTCTATTTAAATCCCTCCTGTGAATGTACCTCTCAAATAATCTGTTTCACTGGGGAATATGTCACAGTACAAAAGCTGAAGACGCTCCTCCCTTTCACTGGGATTTTAAAGATGTCAATAGTTTATTTTTTTACATGGGCATAAACAGATTGTTGTCTCAAAGCGTTTTCTTGGAGCTGAATTTATTTATTTATTTTTTCCTTAACTCAGGCGTTTTCAAAGGCTCTTGTCTGTGGCTAAATCTATCGGTGCCCACAGGGATGGAAAATCTTCTGCTATACGCTTGAGAGGAACAAGGAAACAACTTCCTATAACCTGGGGGATTCCAAGTCTTAGCAATGGTTATGATACTGTATCTTTAATGTCACACTGAGCTGTGCTCCAACATCCTGACATGCTTTTAAATTGGTATGGATACCGCAAGACTCAATTCACTGACAATACCAACAGATTAAATGTATTTTGTAAATCCAAATATGAAAAAAGTAAATATCTTTAAAAAGGTAGCAAACAAAATTTAATTAATGCACTGGAAGCTGCACTGTGTCAAAGTATACTAACTAGCTCTAATTAGCTTGGGAGGCACCATCCTGCTGATGAAAAGTAGTTGGTTACTGAATCGATTTAGAGCAAACTGCCTGCTGCCATCTGCCTAATTAAAAAACTGTTGAGGTTAAATATTCATGCTTCACATGACTGAGCATGATGCTGTAGGGTAGATGGGATTTTCCCCTGCTAGCCTCCTCTCTGTTACTTTCAGAAGTAAGCTAAAGATCCGGTCTCCTGCTACAGTACAGCATCACTTCTATTTGCGCTACATTATTTCCTCAATCACACATTACATAACACGCAGTTCAAGTGCTCATGCAGAACAAATTTTGTTGTCAAAACCAGTCTGTTGATTCAGCACTCATTTGTAAACCCGCAGAATAGCAGCATAGCATGGCAGCTTTATAATAACCATATACAGCTTTGGACTAAAGCATTATGAGATGGTTAAATAAAAATCCCTGCACGCAATAATTATGAAACAGTTAAAACGAACCGACTGAAGCTCAGATAGTTGGTGAATACAGGGCTAGCCTCTACTTGGCAGTGCACAACAGAAATGATTAATCAGGGCTATTTCTAGAGCATTTAAGGAAATCCCATGCAGAAAGAAATGAGTGGTGCACACTTACACTCACACACACACACACACACACACACACGTTTTAATTAAGCTATAAGTGAGGCAAAGAAAGAAAGCAGCTGTCTTCGTTTTCTCTTTCAACATAACACAAGTGTGTCTCATATGCAGACACTCTTAATGGGCATATAAGCAAACATATTTCACAACGACCCCTCCCACCTCACTCGCTTTCTTCCACACTAACACGCATACAGTGAAATGCAAGCCTACATCAATAAATGAACCATCCCTCTGTTTGGCATTTCCCCTCCACATTGCCCAGAGCAAACAGATGGCGAGTGTGCTGTGCACATTTAAGATTGGTACCGGAGTGGCTACAGTGGGCCTGGAGTCTGTGCTGCGGATGAGTCTTAGTATTTACATCAGAGTGGCTCCTGTATGCGTGTTCTGTTCAACTACCACCGCCTATTTGTGATTCATATTTCAAGGGGGAGTGCAGGCTGTGGAAAGCTGGCTCCGCTCGTGAAGAGCCCTCAGAATGCAGGAAAACATCCCAGCATGCACCCACACTCATGACGCCCCGAATCTCACACCCACAGCTTTTGTCACCCAAAGCCTGAGTGGTGCATGCTTTTGCATCCGTATAACAAAATATTGAAAAAAAAAAGCGATGCTCAGTTTCACCTTTCTTCATCATTCCTATAGTTAAGTATCACCAATTTCACTACTGCAGTTATAGCTTATAATACAATTTCTGTTCAGGATTTGATTTAAATGCAGAGGAAATGTGAAACCTGTATACTGATCATTGCTGTGGAGATGTTTCAAAATCTTTGACCTTCTGCACCCAATCCTGTCTGATATCCGTTACATCAACACACTTGAAGGTGCACTAAAGAATACAGAACTGGTCAGACAGGCTTTTTTTTTTTTAAGTAGCGTCTTATCTCTGCGATTTATAATGATACATCAGAGCGTCACACGACACGGCAGAGGGATTTAAATGCCATCCGCTTACACAACACTGCCAGGAGCTATTTACTTTGGCTGTGATTCACTGTCAACTTTACAACCAAAAGTGGACCTTGAGAGATGTGAGGAATCCTACTGACAGTCTTGGCTGAGGCGGGTTACTTGTAGATTTACACCAGGGGAGGAGGTGAGTCAGCTCTGATTTAGATGGCCACTGCAGTAAACGATACTGAGTGCAACACAGCAGAAGTGTGAGGAGATGACACAAACTGTGACAAAGAACAAGATCATGCGTTGACGGAAAACATTTTAAAAAATCCTCCATAAGCACAAATGTTGTCCACGGCAGTGTATTTTGAGCTGCTAGTCTGCACAAAAATGCATCCCAACCAAAAAAAATGATTCAGTTATTCACCTCAGCATTACTTTGCAGCAGTTTATTTGCTACGCTTAAGTTAATAAAAGTGGCCCCTCATAAAAAAGTGACTCTAGACCCTTCCTCTAATGTGGTTGCTTGAGAGAAGAGCTGATACTGTGAAAAACAGGGGCTTTATGGGATTGACTCTCCACCTGCACTGCTTTCTCAATCCCACAGATATTCTTCCATTCCCTGAGCAAGACTACTTTACATAATCATAAGCCATTTTGTGTGCATCATTAATTCAGTCCTGACTGAAGCCATTTAATCATTCCTTGGAGGAGGTGCAGGCTCTCACAGACAAGCTTGATGATTTTAACCAGTCGTATCGCGCGGGGCCCGGTGTCACATTACAGAACGGCTCAGTCTGCGATGAAGGCAGCCCGCTAAAGCTGCCGCAATCCCTCCGTATACCTCGAAAAGAGCCTCACTTTAAAGGTTTCCTCGGCCCCGCGGGGGAGGTCACTCCCCAGCTAACCTGCATCCTTCCCAGGAAGTCTGACGGACTTGATTCAAGCTCAAGGCTGCCATTCAAGGAAACCGGGTGGACTGTATGTAAATGAGGCTGATCTGAATTTCACTCCGCGACTCTGCAGTGTGGATTATCGTGGAGAGTTTTGCTGGGTGGATAAGCTTTTTAACTCTATTCTTTTGGGGGACAGTTATAAAACTGTGAACCTTCTGCTGTCAAATTGGAAGAAAACTCAACACTGGCTTTAACGGGGGCAAAAAGATCCTTGTGCTCAAGGATGAAGAGATAAATGCATGGCCATGTTAAAAGGCTTGCAAGCTTATACTCGGGGAGACATGTTTGAAAGATACACAGTGACATGAGCACAGATCACTCCAGCCTACTGAACTTCCTCTTGGGCACACTGCCTACACCAACATAACCTTAGCACTCTCCTTTCATTCTTTCACTCGCCTTTCTTCCCTTTCACTCACATCTCTTCTAAACCAAACAGTGCAGTAGCCTTGGTGCATGCATCTTTCAGCCTCACGTTGCATTCAGGCATACATTACTTTCATATTACATCAGACGCAAGTTGGGTTCACAAACCCAAAGCCAGTTATGTACTTCATTGCCAAAGTTAAAAAAAAAAAGAAAGAAAAGAGACACAAACAGCCGCTGGCCCCGCGAGCTGCAAATGTTTTTACTCATTCAATATCATTAGCCTCAATAATGACAGTGCGCCAACATGGTGAGGCTGCCTCTAGCAAATCAGACGCAAAGGATTGTGATGTTCCTTCAGACAACGGTAGTGAGGATGGCTAATCTGTTTCCTCAACTGAATGCCCAATCCTAATTCCCCAGCATGCAAATAATATTTTATCCTGCCAAAAAAATGATGTCTATACTTTGCTTTACAACATGATTTTAAAAGATAAAAGGTTATTAATGCATCAATAATTATAATCCAATATAATTCTGGAATTAGCCATTCTACAAACTTTTGGTATATATTGATGATAATTTGTTGGTATTTTTACTTGAGTATTTTCAAATCAGGACTTTTATAGTAAGTTACATTAAATACTTGGAGACAAATTGTGCATTATGTGCAAGAAAATATCCCCCCCCCCCCCCCCACACACTTTCAGAAACAGTATATGTTCACATTATCATCTTCTTCTCTCCTGCTTCTGTCTGTCCATCGTCTCCTCTCCACTGTGATGATCACGCACTTTCACCTACAGTAAAACTGAGTCGTTTCATTTTAATGTTATGCAATGTGAGGTTTGAGAAATAGATTTTCATTATTGCCAAATAACTGCTGACGGCGACATATATATATATATATATATATGCTGTACCTTACTACGCTAAAAGTAATGTGAACGCTGCCTACAGATTGGGTTTCCTCCGCTGCTGTTACATTTGCTATTCACTCTTCTACCCTCAGTGATTAAATATTAGGGTTGGGCATCGTTTGGATTTTACCGATTCCGATCCCGATTTCGATCCTCTGTTTCGATTCCTGTTCTAAACGATTCTCGATTCCGATTCTTTGAGGTGCAGGTCAACAGGTCCAGTGTTGCCACAGTTACTTTGAAAAAGTAATCTGACTACTGACTACTGACTACTCCTTTAAAAAGTAACTTCGTTAAGTTACTGACTACTTGATTTTAAAAGTTACTAAGTTAGATTACAAGTTACTTTATTAGTTACATTCAACAGCTGCATCAGACAATCGATTTTGCCAATACTCACTTTATTGATGTGCTTTTTTAACAGTAACATCTACAATGTATCCATTTTAAGTTGCACTTGAAAACTATGTCCTGATAGAAAATACATGTTTTTATATATAAAAAAATAAAGACAGTCTTTCTTGACTTCACTTAACTTAAATAACTGTTTGCATATTGTAATGGCAGTAACAACATGAATGAACATTTTATGAATATTGAACCGGCATTAGAGCAGCAAGGATTGGTTTTATGAAACAAATGAGCACAGTCCTCAAGTATGAGCGGCGTGATGACGAAGGGAGGGGGCGGGGCCAGCAAGCAGCGAGACATGTCTCCACTAAACACTCAAGAGAGACTCCGCTCGCATTTCAGCACAGACTGAGTTAGCAGGAGCTCCGTGAAATCGAGAACTTGTCTTGTTTATTCACACGCTGCGCCTTTTCACCGTCACCGGACGGGACCTGCTCTTTTAATGTGGTTGTGCCATGCTGTGACTCTAAATGTTTTTTCAAGTTTGACGTTGTATTCTTGAAAGTATACAACACTTTATTGTTAACACAGAGTGTACAACGAACCTTTATGTTGCCATCTTTTGCTGAGATGAAGTCGAAATAATGCTTGTATTTCCAGCTGGAAAATGCGTATCTCTCCCCCTCCATTGTTTACGTTTCTGCCGGTATAGCGACTACACGCGACCGTCCGTGAAGGTGTCGGCTAACATACGTCACCCCCCGAGACGCACGAACAAAGCAGATCTTTTTTTTTACTGACAAAAATAGTAACGCGCCGTGTATTTGGATAAGTAACTTTAATCTGACTACTGGTTTGGCAATAGTAGCGCGTTAGATTACTCGTTACTGATCGTTCTATCGCGGAGTCTCCGCACGCCAGGCGGAGTAATACAAACAAACTAGTGCGGACGTTTAAGAACCGAAAAAAAAGGATCGCAATTCCAACAGCTTCTTAACGGTTCCGGAACCGGAGGTTAGGAACCGGTTCCTATTTGGAACCGGATCTCGATGCCCAACCCTATTAAATATGGATTTAAAGATGTTCCACTGTATACTCTGCTTCTTCAAACACACAAATAGAAGACATTTAAATTTGTGATAGATGTTTTCCTCAGTATAACTTGAAGTGAAATGTGTGGTAGATAAAACACAGTCATTTGTCTTCATGTCCCTTTGGTTCCTAGATATACTGAGGTTCAATCATTTCATTTGAATTACATTTTAAACCCATTATTTACCTTTAATTCAGAGTAAAAGAAACAGAAGTGAAAATACTACAATAGAGCAGTAATCAGTAATCAACTGATTGAACAGGCAGAAACATAATCAATGTCAACATACAATATTACGGGCAAAAGCTATCATTATGCAACGTGTTTGTATATCAGGGACGGCCTTTAATATGAGATAAATGGTTGTTCCATTGAGTCAATGATTGAAAATATGTGATTTTAATATTTCTGCTATTAGTTAAAAAATATAAGCCCCTGCCATGTGGAATTCAAAATTACAGGATTATCAGTATACGGTAAACAAATACAAAAATGCTTTATTATGATAACAGGATTTTTGCACTTGATAGACTAAGTAAAGGGGAAAAAATACAAATTAGTTTCCCCTTTTAAGCTGAACAAATGCAGATTACTATACTTTGTTCTTTGCCAGAGTGACAACCAAGCACTGCAAACAGATTAAACATCAATGGCCACTAACCTTAATTTAGATAACATGCCAGCCACTGGGTTTTTCCACTTGAATAAAAAGATTGGATCAAATTGCAAATCTTTCCTTTTGGGCTCTTGCTATTTTTCAGGGGAGTTTGGGGAGGTTAATTAGTTACAGTCATCAATCTTAAAATCTTAGGTAGGGTTGGCAATTCTAACGGGAATGAATAAGGAAGAAACACTGATGTAAAATGGCAATTTTGACAAAAGGGCAGTCTTTTCTCTGATGTGTTGTCGCCGGAGCCAAGAAGAATTTGATTATTCAAAATCTAATTTAGCAGGGGGAAACAAATCCTGAGTTCAAGATCAATTCAAATCTTCTTATAGGTCTGAAGGTTTGGGGGCATAATTTATAGCAACCAGTTAACAGTTGACATGCCCTACCTATACTTCATGCCAGTCCTCATGCTTTGCTCACTGGACGAAGGCACGCTCTGGACAGAGAGTTGTCCGAGGCTGCGAGCCACCATCGCCACGGCTCTGAACTTGCTGCGGGTGCCCGTGTTGGGGCTGTTGGCATTCTGTCGGTTTAGCCGGTCCTCCGTGGTGCGGCTCACCCCCCCACGGTGGTCCGTGCACACTAATGACACCTGCATCCTGGCTTTTGGCTGGCTGTCCCAGTTGCAGATACTCTTTTTACTTTCCTTTGGTTAAATCAGGTGCAAAGTCTGAGGACCTGAAAGATCGTGAGAAAGTTCAGTCTGTGGCAGACTCCGAATCTAGCAAAGTGCCCCCGTTAGAAATCACTGCCCAGTCGCTAAAGTGACTAAGCATACAATGTTCAGTCGGGAAAAAAAGAGGGATAGGGTGGGAGGGCAGATCAGAATAGATTCAAACAGTGAAGGATCGCTGATCAGGTGAAAACAAAATCCGCTCAAAGGAAGTCCAAATCCAAGCACAACATTACAGCATCTCTGTCTCAGCTGGGGTGAGAAACAAATGTGCAATCACTGCAGGCTCCAGACACATAAAACGCAAGTCCAGCACAAAGCGAGAAATAAAAGACAAATCTAAATGATCAAAATGACTTAAAAAAAAAAAAGAAAAAAGCAGAGCTCGTTTTTTCCCTCGATTCAGCCGGGTGTCCTCCTCTCGCTTTATCTTTTAATCAGAAGCTCATCAGTCCGACAGCCAGATTTAGAGTCTTGCAATTTCCCTTTAAAGCTGAGCTCAGTGCTAGAGATAACACCTCTCGCTGCCAAGCTTTAAGAGTGGAAACGCATAGATCCACACAAAGGGACGGAGAGAATAAAACACGAACACACAGTTCCAGGAGGTTTTCATCTCCCCTTCCGAGTCCGCCTTGACAGTAGCGCTGGCTGCAAAAAAGTCTACCAGATACTACTGCATGTTAGCAAAAGGGCAACCTCATATTCACTTGCCAGCTCTGGACGTTGCCTGGACCAAACTTACATCTGTATGCCTTGTGCTGAGCGTAAAGCTGCATGGTGTGTACAGGCAAGAGATGGGAGGAGAGAGAGAGGGAGAGGGAGGGAGGGAGGGAGGGAGGACATGTGGTGGGAGGGTTATGAAGAGAAGCTATGACGAGGAATATTCAGAGAGCCACAGCAGCCTGAGAGAGCAAGGCATTCAAATGTGCTGCGAGGCACTCTTAAGAAAAGGGTAGTGCATTGTTGTGCTCTTCTTTGTCCATCTGTTGCCCTGCAGTGTGATAATGCATTTTATTAAAAGGGGGAAGCTGAATGCACACTGGTCGGGACCTTCCAATAGCCTATGGTCCCAGAAAAGGGGGCTCTCACGTGGGCATGTTCAACTGCCCATGAAATATTCATTATGTAACTTTATCTGTGACAATATATGTGAAAGGCAGGGCTGTCTGAGACTCTGAACTGAGACGCTGCATTTGTTCATGTTGTGGTTAAATTGAATTATCCGATCTTGCAAATTCTTCAACTGAGAAAAAAAAAAAATGATGTTGTAGGATACAGTGTCTGGACGCTACTGTATAACATCTGCTATAAACGGTTATGGGATACTCATCTAATGAACAAGGCAAGCATACTGTGAAGAGGTGAGTCGTAAAAATCTGATAACGGTCGGAGGTTGAAAGTAAACACCACAGTAATTGGACTAAACGCAACAGTGGCTGCAGATTGAAGAGACAGTAGATTAGACACACGCTCCCAGTAATATAATAGTGACGCTTATCTGAGTGGACCAGCTAGTATGCCAAGGAGATAATTAAAAGAGATGCCATCAGGAGCAGACGTGCATTGTACAGCAGTCACAGTAGCGACCTCCATCACAGGAATCCAGCAAACAGGCTGTTGCTAACTGGCAGCTCTATTCTCGGTGCTATGACCTTTGGTCTCCTGGACTTAAATAGAAGCCTGAGGGGAAAGGTGGTTTAATTCAACTAAAACCTGATTTAAATTTCACAATGTGTGCCGAGAGCTCAAGACTGCCCCTTCCTCTAACTAAGTGTGGGAGGGGTTAGAAGGAAGCCCCTGAAACATCATGAATGTGTCTGTATATAAATCCCCACAGCTGCAGCCGAAGCAGCGTATGGGTGGGATGTATGGACTCCTTTTCACCTTTGCACCGTAATTTCCTGCACTTTGGGTCGGAGTGAAGAGAAACACATTTGGGGCTCATGTCATTCACCCTCGGCTCATTTCAACAAAGCAGTTGAGCGTGACAGCAGTCTGACCCGGCGTCCCTTTATCACCGGGGGTACGGTGCACGCGCTCCCTGCCAGTGCTGGGAAACGTGATGCTGCGATCCACTCGGCTTTGCTCCAGGGCCCCCAGGAGTCGTGACATAGGGAAGGTGCTGAAGAGTGGGAGAGGCTGAGGACGGGAGCTCACGCTGCACATATAAAAAACCCACAAAATAAGCCTGACAAAAATCCCACAGCCCCAGCTCGATATCCGAACAACTGCACACCTTATGATATTTAAGCAATGGAGTAAAATAAAACATATGTATTTAAGTACAACCTTCATCCTACAGTATATTTTTTAGAATTTTACAATCCTGCCACAGCTTTTCATGGCTACTGAAACCATGTGACGACTGATTTCTTGTCATATTAATCCTTTGTTGACCCTTGATTTATCTGCATGTGAAAATCTACACAATTATTGACTGTTGTGCAGTGCAAGGTACAGCAATCAATACAAGCATGCATCATCCGACCGACTAGTGATCCATCAGCCAAATGGATCCATAGAAAAACCATTTTTCAAGTATTGCTCCTTGTGGCATTTTGTCCAGCTGACTGACTGGCCTCACCAGATGCAAACCACACTGCTACGGTTTTTATGTATAATCTTCACTTTAACAGCCATGCAAGAATATATACAATATGAGTTACACAACACCAGCAGCACCAGGGGCTATAAACTGCTACAAAATATGCCAACAGAGTGAACAATAAACCATGTCTGCTATACATTCTAAGATGTAATAATTCACAACGGGCACATCTGCCAACGTTCTTAAGAT